>MU187291.1:4575-76871 GCA_016904865.1 Pissodes strobi | reverse complement strand
AAAAGTGTAAATTGACAGAAAAAGTGTAAATTGACAGAAAAAGTGTCAATTGACAGAAAAAGTGTAAATTGACAGAAAAAATGTCAATTGACAGAAAAAGTGTAAATTGACAGAAAAACTGTAAATTCTCCTGAATATATTTTTCAATGTTGGCATGGCGGTTCTACGCTTTCGTATAAATTAAATCCCCAAACAAACTATTTTCCTTAAAGTAAAACAAGAATTTATAACTTTTTCGAAAAATTTTGTTACACTTCCAAAATTTGTCAGTGTGTTTCTTTGGGCTTATTTTACAACATATTAAAAATGCACATTTTTATTCAGGGGATGACGGTGGTATATTCCACCCCAAAATATTTAAAAAATCCCTATTCAAACCTCGCTGGATGACGCTCTACAAAGTGTCAGAAAATTAAGAATCTTAGAATAAATAAAAGAAAAACATATTTATTTTTGATTTTACGAAGAAGAGTGTCTATTATAAAAAGTTCGGCATGTCGGTAAACTAAGTTTAGATACCATATTAAAATGTATATTGGGTTTGTCATTTATATTATTTGTTTAGAAACCTATTGTTCACTTGTCAAACAATACAACTCAGAATCTTTTATTACAGATTCACTCGGTATCTTGACTTTATTTTGGGTTACAAACAATTTTGTTTAATGAACTTATTTTCTCTCTTAAAGGGATAGAATTTGTATACTTATTAATTTATTAATATCCTTTGCATCTGAACAAAGATTTTAAAATGGTAATCTTATTTTTTTGACATGCAGAATTTTCTATAAAGAGTGACGTAAAATCAAAAAGAAAGGTCTTTTTTCTCTTGGCAACTGTCTCTTGTCAACGTTAAATATTCTTTGATTTCAGGCAATGTTACGCTTGTGGGACTTAGTGATGAAGTTTTAAAAAATAAATACATTTGTGACCGACATTTTACAGAAAATGATTTCAAAACAGAAAAGAAAAAATATTTAAAAACAGACGCAGTACCAAAAAAATACATAGAAGAACAATCAGCTAGCTTAAAAGTGAAAACTCCCATAAAAACTTACAAGAACGAACATTTTGTACCTATGGATAGTCCCCCCTTGGCAAAAAAGAAATTAAGATTTAATGAGGATCTAACTACATCAAATTCAGATCAATATATCCAAGATATTCTAAACCTTCCAGATCGGCAAATGACTCCTAGGAAAATCAAGTTAAAAAATACAGTTCGGTTTCAAAATTGCAAAATAAGAAGGTTTCAAAAAAGACTTAATATTTTAAAGACAAATGCCAAAGTTAAAACCTTAATGACAAAAATAATGCCGCTAATAAGCTTTCTATCGGCTGTAGGCAAAACCTTTTTACTTATGCAATTAAGAGGAAGCAAACGGAAGGCTTGGGAACAAAAGGAAAAAGAATTTGCCATTTCCTTCTTTTACAAGTCTCCATCTGCCTATGTCTTTTTAAGAAAGAAAGGAATTATTTTGCCATCAACGTCTACAATAAGGCGGTGGATAAGCGCAAACACGTTTAAAACGGGAATAGATGAGAATATCAAACAACATCTAAAATTAAAATGTTCCAGCATGAATAAATTAGAGAAGAATTGTGTTTTGGCATTCGATGAAATGTCGATAAAAGAGTTGCTCGAGTATAACAAAAAACTTGATATAATTGAAGGCTTTGAAGATCTTGGACCACTGGGAAGAAACTCGAAAACTGCAACACATGCTTTGGTATTTTCCATCAGAGGTTTATTCAAAAATTGGAAAATGCCATTTTCTTATTATTTTTCTCATAGCTCTTTAAATCAAAATAATTTGAAATTACTGATTGAATATAATTTAAAAAATTTATTTGAAATAGGCTTTAACCCCAGAGGGATTGTATGCGACCAGGGTAGTAACAATAGAGGGGCGTTTAGGCTCTTAGGGATAACTTCTGATGTTCCATATTTTTTCTTTGACAGCCATAAAATTTTTGGAATTTTTGATGTACCGCATTTGTTTAAGAGTTTTCGAAACAATTTATTATCAGGCCATTTTAAATACGAAAATAAAATAATTGATTTTAATATCATAAAAGAAGTTTTCGAAATAGATAAAAATTCGGCATCAGCCCGAGCCCTAACAAAAATAACAGAAGCTCATTTGAACCCCAATAATTTTCAGAAAATGTCGTGCAAATTAGCCCTTCAGGTATTTTCGAAAACGGTTGCAGCAGCCATAAATGCATGCGTGAGTACCAAAAAGATCGACTCCAAAAGAGGAACCGACACGGCACAGTTCGTTTTAACTCTTAATAACCTTTTTGATTCCTTAAATAGTTGCAAACTTTATGACAAGAATCCTTTTGCATGCGGTTTAAGTGATAAAAATAATTCTGTCTTAATGACTCTTATGAAAGGAAAATATATTTTCACTAATTTAGTTAAAGTAACAAAAGGGACAAAAGAATCTAGACCTCCTTGTTTTCAAGGTATTGTACAAACAATCAACGCGGTAATCATGCTGTTTGAAGACGAAAAAAGTGATGGTAATGGTTTTATTCTTACAAAACGGTTAAACCAAGATTTTTTAGAAAATTTTTTCTCTGTCGTTAGGCAGAAAGGCGGCTGGAATTTAAATCCATCCGCAAAATCATTTCGACTATCTTTTAGAATACAAACCATTACTAGCCTTTTAAAACCGTCACAATATTCCAATTGTAAAGAGGACTTTGACAGGCAATTATTATCTGCTAATACAACATCAGAAAACAAGGACAGCGCTGAAAATGAATCTTTTAAATGTCTTGGAAGTAAAGATGGCATTTCTGATGCGGAATCCACTAGTGATGCTGAAAATGTATTAATTGAAAACCCAACTTACACAACACCTTTGGAAGAATGTGCTGTCACTTATTATACAGGGTATCTTATTAAGCGAATAAAAAATAAATTTAACTGTTTAGATTGCTTAAATAATTTTGAGAGCTACAATAAAAGCAATATTCCAGAACTTTTAAAGGATTTAAAGCAAATATTTTTATTAAATAAAAATTATGGAGGAAAATGTGGAATGTCTTTAGTTGTACCAAAAGATGACATAGTTCTTATTGTTCAAAAATCATTTTTATATTTCCGTAAATATTTTAATCTGTATAAGTCGAGAGAGTACCTTGCGGTAAAAATAACAAACAAAATTTTGGCAAAAAATGTTCGGTGGTTGGGTGATAAAAATAATAATTGCTACAGACACAAAGTTTTTTTAATTGAACAGATGGTTTTAACTAACATATATAAGTTTTGTAAATGGACATTAGATAAAAACAAAAAAAAGAGTTTTCAGCAAAAATTAAACAACCTTAACCATCAGTAAAAAATATATTTTGTCAATAACAAAACAATTTAGTAAATATTACAGGTAAGATTTAGACAGATTTTCAAAATAACTATTTTTTAGAACTAAAAAGGTAAAGTACGTTTTCAAAAACAGTTTCTTACTTAAAAAAAGTATTAGTCGAATATTTAGAAGGTCTTTATCACAAAACTTTAATAAGTTTAGCAGTTTAGCTCCCCTGCTTTGGTTAATTGTACAGTTTGTTTACGTATAATGTAAAGCTTTAAAAATTGTATGTGTTACAGTTTTTTGTCGAATAAGATTAGATAATCTGTAAAATGCCGATATAATGTATCTACGAATTTTTAATTTTAATATAATTTAATAAGATAATATATTCTATTTTATAGGAATAGAGTAATAATCTTGGATGTTGTTATTATACACGTAGTATTTTTACATTGTCTCCGGACCTATATACCCACCTATGCACATTTTCAGCTCGATATGACATTTTAAATTCAAAACTTGCCCCTCTTTTCCTAAATACGGACCTGTACCGGCTTAAAAACCGCATATTTTTACATTGTCTTCAGACCTATATACGTATACAATTTTTCAGCTTCATACGAGAATTTAAATTCAAGATTTGACCCTCTCCTCCTAAATACGACCCTGTACCAGCTTAAAAACACGATAATTTTACATTCTTGAGGGACCTATATACGTATGCAAATTTAGAGCTCGATACAATTTAAATTAAAAATTTGGCCCCCTTTCTCCTGAATAAGGGCCTGTTTTAGCTCAAAAATACTATAATAATTTTACAATGTCTCCGGGCCTAAAAACTTATACAAATTTTCAGCTTGATACGACAATTTAAATTCAAAATTTGGCACTCTCCTCCTAAATACGGTTTTGCACCAGCTTAAAAACTCGATAATTTTGCATTTTATCCAAACTAAATATGTACGCATAATTTCAGCCCCATCGGTTTGGGATAACTGTTTTAAAATTATGGGTGTAAATCGTGACAACTTGCCTTGGAAAATGCTAAATAATAAAATAATGTTGAATAGGTATAAGTGGGGACATTTGGCAACATTGCGTCGCGTTGCGGCCGGCGACACGAGGGTTACCCCATATTATATTCGTTTTACGGGGGCATTGATGTCTCCGTGCCGATTCTCAGCTTGCCATTTGAATAAGCCATCTATTCGTAGTAGTATTTTCTTTGCTTGAACTGACTCCGATACGTTACAATCAAATTTAATGTTTTCGGTTAGTTTTGGTTAGTCGCCAAAATTCGGTTAATTTAAGTTAATTTTAACTTACTTTAATATTTTTAATTTGCGCAATACGGTTTAGCCCTTTTTGGTGCTTTTGGTTAGTTGTTCAATCAACTTTCGGTTAGTTTCAGTTAGTTCCAATTTATTTTAGTAATTTGAACCGGATCCGATACGTTATAACCAATTTTAATGTATTTGGTTAGTTTTGGTTAGCTGCAAAAGTTCGGATAATTTGAGTTAGTCTTACTTTAATTTTTTTAATCTGTTCCGATACATTTAGTTCTTTTTGGCGCTTTTGCTTACTTTTGGTTAGTTTGGGTTAGTAGTTCATCACGCATATGACATCATGTGTGGCAAATGTAGCATGCACTTTTTCGCAATTTGATGCCACATAACAGCAAAACAGAAACATTTTCAATGCCAAAAGTACTACGGCAGACGTAGCGCGATGAGAGAAATTCTCACAAATGCAGCCAATCACTTGAGAAATGCACCCGGTTAATTGGCCATGTTAAAGCGGACGCCAAATAAGTCAGCTAGAGTTGTGGAGGACAGCTCCGTTCGCAAAGCCATATCCGAAAACTGACGATTTCGCAGAAAATGTGAGAGAAATACTCGTAGCGCGAGTAATGAAGTGTTAAGACCTTTAAGAAGCTATAAATTTACTTTACTAGCTTAATATGTCCTTTTTATATTTAAATTCCCACAATATTTGTCAGGTACTTTGAACCTTCTGCTTTATACATGTTTTAATAGATGAATCAAGTTACAAACTGTCAAATAAATTATTTTAATAGGTATTACCTTTATTTATAATGTTTTTGAATTTAGTATACGTTACTATTTTGTATAACTTTATTACATAGTTTTATTCATTTGAATCACGTATTAAAAATTACCTTAATCGCCCTTTGAAATATCGTGTATCAAATAATAACCGAGGAAATAATTTTGCATCAGCTAATACTTTTTGAATCTCCCCTCACAGACTGCTCGCTGCTGCAGGTAGAGTAAAAACTAATTTTTTACCGTGCTGCGGCTTTTGCGTTTGATCCAAAAACATGAAACGATTTTTGCTGAGTGAATCTACTCGATATTATTTGTACTCTGCCCGAAGCTATCTTCTAAATTACGCACCTGAGTGCGCAGTACCTATATATAGGTTATCCAGTATTTAAATAAATTCACAATTTATTACATACCATATTCTAAATTTCGTTTATTTCTCGATGTGTGCTTTTTACGCCTAATTAAATTATTTTGGCAGCCCATGACTTTTATTTTTATTAGTTAATTACAAAAATGAAATAATTATTTTTAACATGTTAAGCACAAAAGTTGACGTCAGAGTTAAATAGGTAGGTGCAGAATATTAGTCTGTCGCGGACTTTGAGTGAAGGAATTAAACGACTTAGGTATAGAATCGGGTCAATAATTAGCTGCATATTAGAATAAGAAAGAAATATTGAATTTGCTTGTTCTGAACAGTTAGTAATTGATCATCGCCTGAATGTGCGGAACATATTCAAAATAATGACTAACTTGCCAATGATTGTTTAGACTTTATGCACCAAATATTTAGCTACGGACACTTCAGAACATAGGGGGAGGTGAGGGAATGCATATCGACTGCAGGTTAATATCGATCGCATTCAACTTTTGAATAATTGGAACTGTAAAGCAAAACCAACACGTTGGACGCACTACCAACAGGACCTGTTGTATAGATTCAACTTTTCAACGATTATTCGCAATACATGCAAGCATATTTCTAAAAGATAGTTGTCACAAAATAATTTGAAATTATGTATCAATCAAGAATGCCTACATTTTCGAATAAAATCGATCAAGATGGTCGATTTTACCATAGCCTAAAGAAGCTATAGCCGCGACACTCGGCTCGTTTAGTGGGGTACGGAATCAAATTTTCTCCGTGAAGCTCACTGAAGCGAGGACACTACGCAGTTGGAACTCGATGCCAATCATACGCGCTTACCTGGGCCGGAGTGCAATAAATTTTCATAGGAATTAAAATTGAAAAAGATTCGTTATTTGGGTAAATAGACTATCGTTATGTGTATATATTGTTTTGTTTGTATGTTATATAAATAAGTTAATGTTTATGTGTTAAAATGGGAAAAGAACGGCAGAGTTGTGCAGCTAGTTAGTTTGTTTATTTAAACTTAAATTTGATCATAAGGTATCGGAATCGGTCCAAATGACTAAAAGAAATTGGAACTAACTGAAACTAACTGAAAGTTAATTGAAAGACTAACCAAAGCTAGCCAAAAGTAACCATAAGCTCCAAAACAGGCTAAAACGTACCTATCGTAACAGGTTGCAAAAATTAAAGTAAGTTAAAACTAACCAAAACGAAACGAATTTAAGCGACTAACCAAAAAACATTAAATTTGCTTATAACGTATAGGAACCGATTCAAATGACTAAAATAAATTGGAACTAACTGAAAGTAACCGAAAGTTGATTGAATGACAAACCAAAAGTAACTAATAGCACCAAACGGACTAAAACGTATCGGAACAGATTAAAAATGTTAAAGTAAATTAACACTAACCCAAATTAACCGAATATTGGCAAGTAACCAAAGACATTAAAATTGGTTATAACGTATCGGAACCGGTTCCAATGACTAAAATAAATTAAAACTAACTGAAATTAACCGAAAGTTGATTGAACGAAAGTAAGTTGAAACTAACCGAATTTTGAGGACTAACTAAAATTAATCAAACACATTTAAATTAATTATAACGTATCGGAACCGGTTCAAATGACTAAAATAAATTGGAACTAAGTGAAAGTTACCGAAAGTTGACTGAATGACTAACCAAAAGTAAGTAAAAGCACCAAAACGGTCTAATACGTATCGGAACAGATTAAAAATACTAAAGTAAGCTAAATTAACCCAAATTAGCCGAATTTTGGCGACTAACCGAAAGTAATCAAAAACTTTAAAATTGGTTATAACGTATCGGAACCGGTTCAAATGATTAAAATAAATTAAAACTAACTGAAATTAACCGAAAGTCGATTGAACGACTAACCAAAAGTAACCAAAAGCACCAAAAGGGCTAAAACGTATCGTAACAGACTAAAATTATTAAAGTAAGTTGAAACTAACCCAAATTTACCGAATTTTGGCGACTAACCTAAATTAATTAAAAACATTTAAATTGGTTATAACGTATCGGAACTGATTCAAATTACTAAACTAAATTAAAACTAACCGAAACTAACCGAAAGTCGATTGAACGACTAACCAAAACTAACCAATAGCACCAAAAAGGGCTAAAACGTATCGTAACAGATTGAAAATTTTAAAATAAGTTGAAACTAACCAAAATTAACCGAATTTTGACGACTAACTTGAATTAATTCAATAACTAAAATAAATTGAAACTAATTGAAAGTAACCAAAATTTGATTGAAAGACTAACCAAAACAAACCAAAAGTAACTAAAAGTACCAAAACGGGCTAAAACGTATCGGAATAGTTTAAAAATAATATTAAGTAAGTTAAAACTAACCCAGATTAATTCAATTTTTGCGACTATCCTAAACACTAAAATTGGTAATAACGTATCGGAATCGAAAGTAATCTATAGTTGATTGAACGACCCAATTTTGGCGGCTAACCAAAACTAACCAAAAACATTAAAATTGGTTATAATGTATCGGAACCGGGTTCAAATGACTAAAATAAATTAAAACTAAACGAAAGCTGATTGAACTAACCCAAACTAACTAAAAGCACCAAAACGGACTAAAACGTATCGGAATAGGTTACATTTTAAAGAGCCCAAAAATAGTCGAAAATTAATAATATGGAAACATTCACAAAATGAATATGAAGGGTACAGGGGAAAAACGATCTAAGCGATATTTCCATAGGAAACTTTTTTATTATTGATTTCACAGAAAATTTTATTGTTGATAAAAGTTGGTGCTTGGAAAAAAACTAATTCTGACAATGTTAAATTAAGGATAAGTTGTACAGGGTACTTAAAAAATACAAAAATGGTGGTTAAAAAAACAAAAACTTTGGAATATCGGAAAAGCTTCTACAGAAAAAATACAGTTCCTATTAAGATAAAAATAAAAGTCAAATACCATTTTTTCCAAAAGAGCATCGTTGCTGAAAAAAATAAGGACAAAATTAAGAAAAAGCGGGTTTTTTCAATAATTGACATGGATTTTCTCCGCAACGGTGCGGTGCACTTTTGGAAAAAATGGTATTTGACTTTTATTTTTATCTTAATACGAGCTTTATTTTTTCTGTAGAAGGTTTTCCGATATTCCAAGGTTTTTGATTTTTTAACCATCATTTTTGTATTTATTGAGTACCCTGTATAACTTACCCTTAATTTACCATTGTCAAAATTAGTTTTTTTCGAAACACCAACTTTTATCAAGAATAAAATTTTCTGTGAAGTCAACAATAAAAAAGTTTCCTATGGAAATGGCGCTTAGATCGTTTTTCTCCTGTACCCTTCATATGTATACACATTTTATAGAAATAACATGTTTCTAATTTTTTTATTAGTCTTACAACCATTTCATCATTTAGCCATGTTGATTTTAGTTTGACAATATTATTGAATTATATTTCAATATAAAAGGTCTCAAAAGAGCGGGACATATCTTCCGATTTTCGAATTCTTCTAAAAATTCTAGATAAATTTCATGTAGCATGTCGAATAGCATTCCTTCCATTTAAAGAATTTGATCTGTTTAACTTAGCCCGAAACGATTTGCATCTTCTTATCTTAGTTATTTAGTAATTATCTAGATATACGAAATTTTCTGTTTGGTGGGGAGTATTTTCCAGGTTGTGGTTATGTGGAGGATAAGAAAGTGCAAAACATTTCGTTTGACAATAAACAGTTCGGATTGTACAATAAAGGTGTAAGTCTCAAAAACATTGTTTTTGCTGGTTATTTTTCGTAAAAGTCGATCGTTATCCAGATATATCCATTATTTCAGATTTGATCAGCACCTTGATATCATTTTGATTCGCTGTACCTTTTTGGGTTTTAAAGATACATAGGTAAACAAAAATGCAAAATGTAGGGTTGGTAGCCAAGTTTTTTTCTAGATTACATATAAAACAAAACACCAATAATTTTCTGACATAAAAGCCTACTCTATATATTTTTTAAATAGAACACCCTGTATATTACTACATTTTTGGACTCTCTATATCCTATACCTGTTAACGTAATATTGACAGTTGAAAGTCGGGCATTTTGACAGGCTTTAAAATCTAAACCGCACGAGATCAATGAAAACGGTTTGCACGTCTCTATCTTAGGTTATCATAAGCTATCGAATGACAGTGGCTTTCAATTTAACCGGAGGTTTAAAAGTTCCGGTTAATTTTATTCGCGGGTTAAATTCAAAGTTACTGTCATTCGATAGCTCATGAAAACCTAAGACAGGAATATGCAAACCGTTTTCTTTGCTCTCGTGCGGTTTAGATTTTAAAGCCTATCAAAATGTCAAAATGCCCGACTTTCAACTGTCAATATTGTCACATACACGCTCCTACCGCTTGTTGCCTATGGAACTGATTTCGTTGCAGTAGATGCGCTTGTGCTCTTTCAGAAGCCAGAGCTCAGATATAGGTAGTTGGGAGAGATGGATCGAAACACTCGGTGTAAAAAAGGCTCGGTTTATTAACTTCAGATTGAGTATGGAAGGTTGTAAGTATTACCAAAATATTTGGGAATGCATATCTCGTAAGTCTCCTGGGATATTCCTCGCGAAAACGTTAACCACGAACAGCAGCGAGAGAGAGGGAGAGCTAGCCTGAAGGGCTGTTACAATTAGACTGACGGGCGGATAGATTATTTGATCTGGCTGAATATTTAGTTACGTAGTTTACTTTTTATTTGTAGTTAATTTAAACAGAACCTTGCCTTATGGCGTTATTAATTTTCACTGATTCACTTTTAAGGCGTGCCTGATCAGAGGGGCTTTTCCCTTTCGGTACTTCGCACTGATAGGTCTTTTTTAAACGTGCCTGATCAAAGTGAGAGCTTTGATCTGCCAGAGGGGCTTTTCCCTTTCGGTAGTTCGCACTGGAGATCAAAGTCTGCCGGTATGGGCTGCTGCACAGCTTTTTATACCAAACTTTGACCTCTAATTCGAGTATTGTTTTGAATTGTCAACAAGGTTAATCATAACAGTTTATACTTTAATTAACAACAATTTATAATTGCGATTCAAGGTTAAGTTCAAACTTTCCCCTGTATGATTTTATGTTAGTTGACAATATTTCGTAAACACCTAAAGATAGGTATAAGATATTATACACGAAATGTGTTTAGATTTCTCTAGAGATTCCAAAAATGTAGTAATATACAGGGTGTTCCATTTAAAAAATATAGAGTAGGCTGATATGTCAGAAAATCGTTAGTGTTTTGTTTTATATGTAACTTAGAAAAAAACTTGGCTACAAACCCTACATTTTGCTTTTTTGTTTAACTTGATATCTTTAAAAACAAAAAAGTTACAGCGAATCAAAATGTTATCAAGATAAATTGAACGCACGGTACATGTTGCTCCGATTTAGCGTAATTGTGCACTTCATGCATAAACTAGTTCGTGAACTATAGCCAGATCAAAAATTTACTTTCATTTCACCATCTTAACAATATTTTTATCTAGCGAATAAAATGAAAAAGCTGTTACGAAAAAATATGCAAAATCGTACATCGTTTATAAAATTGTGCAGGTTGCTAAGAATCTATATAAAACAAAATTATGTACTTATATAAGATCTTTTTTAAGCTTAGAAGAGAACAACTAGATAAATCAAAATTTTCAAAATTATTATCGCAGATCTTCACAAGTTCGTCTAAAACCATAACTACTTGTGCAAAATAAAATCTCACATAAAAAAAACTTTTGTTGTGTATAGATCTTGTTGATATTTGAAGATTATCTTGGAGCTTATATTCTATTATAGTTATATTCATGTGAGTTTATTTCAATTTCAGTTTATTATATGTGTGTTATAACGTTAAAAAATAAATAATTTTCTACATAAATGAGTTGATTTATTGATCGTAATTTATCAAAATAATATGTAACTCAATTATATTTTTCTTAAGGTAATTGACTTTTCTTTCAAGAATGCTGTACTTACTACAAGTAATCTACATTCGCCATTCTTAATTTCACTTCAAAAGACATTTTTAACTATTTCTTTCAGGTGTAATGTTTAAATAAATATCCGGCTCTCTTTATGCAGCTTTTTGGATCAAAAAATTGGTTATTCTCTACTCGAAATAAGCAGTATTTTATAAATCATATATTTTGTAATGAAAGTTTAAATAAAATAATAGGGGAGAGTAACAATTTTAGTATATAACGTCCCAAAAAATTTGAGTACGGCTCACTTCACTAATGATTGCCGGGGGGTTGACGTCAAGTTAGATTTATTTATTTCCTCCCCACTACATAGTGATAAAGTTGGTCCTCGCTTGTCAAAGGTGCCGCGCTTAAGTGTCGCAGCTATATTTTTCTTTAGGCTATGATTTTACCCTAACATGATCATCATCATTCTTCAGCCATTTTCGTCCGCTGTCGGACATAGGCCTCCTCAAGTTTCTTCAAAGTTTTTCGGTCCTGTGTCGTTGCAATCCAGTTGGTGTTGATCTTTTTTTAAATCATCCGTCCATCAGGTGGGTGGTCTTCCGGGATTTCGTTTGTATGACCATGGCCTCCATTCCAGAAGTTTTTTCGTCCATCTCTGATCTGTTTGTCGTGCTACATGACCGGCCCACCTTCATTTCGACTTTGAGATCTTCTACGAATTCTCCTCATTTCTTACTATGTCTCTGAGTGGTATCCCTAGCATAGATCTTTCCATCTTTCTTTGTGTAACACTCAATTTCCTTGCTGAAGCCTTAGTGAGCGTTAGGGTTTCTGCCCCATATGTGAGGACCGGTAAGATACACGTGTTAAAAGTCTTCCTTTTTAGACTTATAGGAATTTTATCCATAAATATGTGTCTGAATTTGCCGTATGCTGCCCATCCGAGGTTTATGCCCCTTAAAAGTTCACAAGCTTGGTGGTCCCTGTTGATTTTTAATTCGTGTCCCAGATAGGTATACTTTTCTACATATTCTACTTGCGCTCCCTCTATGCATATATTTCCTGTCGGTACTAGGTTTGTGATTGCCTTAGTTTTGGCACAGTTTATGTTCAGACCAACCGCTTCCATTTCGTTCTGGAGTTGCTGCAGCATGTCTCGTGCTTCACATAGATCATCCGCAATCAACACTATATCATCCGCGAATCGGAGATTATTTAGTTGTTCTCCATCTATTGTAATACCCTTGTTATCCCAATTTAGTCTTTTAAAACCGTATTCTAAAACCGCTGTGAATAGTTTTGGTGATAAAGTGTCTCCTTGTCGTACCCCTCGTCTTATATCTATTTTCTGCATGGTTTTATGCAGTCTTACAGTCGTTGTTGCATGTTTATATATATCATGTACAACTTGGGTGTATCTGTGATTTATTCTGCATTCTTTGAGAGCCTGGAGGATAGCATACATTTCCACTGTGTCAAACGCCTTTTGGAAGTCTACGAAAACTAGAACTAGGTCGAATTTCGATTCCAGTCTGGTTGTTATTATGCGGGCATATATTTTGTAAATATGGTTCAGTAGGCTTATGGGTCTATAGTTGTCTAATCGAATCCTATCTCCTTTTTTGTCTAATAAGATGGTAGTGGCATTGTTCCTCTTTGAGGGTATCTCTTGATTTTGTAGACATAAATTAAACAGAGTGTGCATTTTCTCTATTAGTACCGGGCCTACCATCTTTATTGCTTCAGTTACAACTCCATAGTCGCCTGGGGCTTTGTTGTTTTTCATTTTCTTGAGGGCGCGATATATTTCTAACTTAGTGATGTCTGGGATGTCTTCTGATCCCTGGTTTTGCACTTTCCCTTGATTTAGTTGATTTCTATCTGGGTACCTCTTCTTATTCGTATATAGCTCTGTGTAAAAATCTTCCACTATTTGTATTATTGTATCTCTATTTGATGTTACATTTCCATCATTGTCTTGGAGTTTAAATATTTATTTTCTTCCATCAGTGGCTAGTTTGTTTCTTAGGACTTTCATGCTTTTATTTTCTTCAATTGTTTTTACCACATTGTCGTATTTGTTTATTAATATGTTTTAGTCTCTGCCCGTCTGTATTTGGTGCACTTTTAAGGTCTCTTTTTTGTTTTATTTTATTTTGTGTTTCCGTACTGATTTTTTCTTCTTTGGCAGTTTTAGGACAGTATTGTCTTTGAGCATTTTCTAATGGTTTTATTATTTTCGTGTTTATGTTGTTTATGTTATCTGCTTCTGTTATTTCATTTAAAGCTTTCTCAATCTGGTCTCTGTATTTATGTATTTCTTCTGGTTCTTTCCACTTTGTTATAGTTTTCTTTTTAAACATTTTGTTTTCGGTCCTTAAGGAAACTGGCCAACCAGCTGCAGAGAGAGGCTGGCAGTCCGAAGAATGGCAGTTTGTTGAGTTGACACCTCGGTTGACACGAAAGCACGCCAAACGGCAGAAAGATACTTATGTGCAGCGTATTCGGAGTTTGGATCGAATGAGATGCGTCTATGTGGAATATGGGCTCACGTAGACTACACGGAAGCAGAGCATATTGCTATTTACATTTGCTCACATTGAAAACCCAATTGGACATAAGTAAGATATTCCCATACCTAAATATTTGCTACGTAGTTAAATCTAAGTGAATTTGATGACTGGAATTGACGACCTCTTATCAATATTGTCGATATTACCCGATGTTCAAAAACCACTTTGAACACGCTTTCAAATCTAACGATTTAATTTTGTACAATTTTAACATTCCACGCCACTGTCCTCGCATTTCAAAGAAATTAAAATCCATGGCAATACTACTGACGCCATCTCTTGTTACAACGTTTATCCATTGCATCAAACAGTCTAGAAAGCTAAAAGTAAAGCGGCCTCGAAAGGCATCTGACCAATCACAGCGCTTTCTACAAAAAGCCGCTGTATCCCGGCCTTAGATTAGGTAAGAGTAAGGATACCGCGCATGACATTAAGCCAATGTACTGAAATTGATGCCTTTTCAGAGCGGCGGCTATTATTTATGTGGCAAACACATCTATTGTTGTGGCGGTGCTATTTTGCAGTTACATTGTGAGTTTTTAAACAAAGAGAGATAAAAACGAAGATTCATAATGGTAAATTGTTCGGCATATGGTTGCAAGAGTCGAAGTGAGAAGAAGAAGCCTGGAATTTCATTTCACAGGTAATTATTGTCTGCTGACCTTGTAGTTTATTTCTTGTTTTAATAATAATGCATAATGTACACATTGTGTTACCTCTGAGTATATCATGGTAGGGATGTTTATTTAATTATCGAGAGTAATTTGATACCCGATCTTGGATATTTTCAGTCATCAAATAATCAATAAAGCCATAAATCTTCTTCAAGGAGAGTCATTCAACAGAGGCGTAGGTAATATATTTTTCATACTCTACCTATAAAATGGCTATATTATTTTACGACTGAAAATTACTTTAACTTATTAATTATTATTTATTACTTATAATTTCAATTAATTTATTGCAGTTACCCAGTAATTTATGTGGCAGCTGGTAACAGGCTTTTTCCCATGTTATCTGTCCTCTTCTTTCCGCGATATTCCTAGCGTCATCTGTTGTAACAACGTTTACTCATCTGCACCGGCACCCCGCCAAAGAAGCAGTCCTGCATCCAGCCGCATAATTCGTGCAAACCAATCACCTCAATTCCTCAATGAATTTCAAACCCCAAGGCCGTATCAGCTACACTATGCAGGAACACATTCGGACATTCGGCCAATAACGGCAAGACGGAGGTAATCAAGTTAGTGCCTCTAAATTTCCGATCTTTAATAATCAAATTTATAACTCCTAGTCAGCGTATTTCGACCAGATCTGTATTAAAATGCATAAGTTTATGCTAGACAATCGCTGATGTTAAGTTTCATATAACTTCTCTGTAGTTACATAATTTGCCCATTTCCAAGTTCCGCATCGATGCATCTTCTGCCGCCAGAAAGGGAGGAGTCAACGCCTTCGGGCTGATCTAGTTCTCACGTTCTAAAGAAGTAGCATCTCGACTCTCACCCAAGTAAGTCGCGCCAAGGGCGCGCTCCCGTTTCCAGCCGGCGCGGCATGGCGCTAAGCCGCCATGGCGGAAAGTTTTCACGTTTTGAGACCTCATAATCTCTCTAGTTCTTTACTCATGTGACATAGTGGTATCCAGCCATAATCATCGTCATCTCAAGCCTACAAAAAGGTATTTATCGGCACCCTGACTGCCATTACTCTTACAAGTATGACGCTGTACCATTGCTGTACTGGCGTCCCCATTGGTCTCGTCCATGGGAATTCTACAATCGAGTCTTATCTCGAACCACAAGTAATCGAGTCTTGTCTCGAAACCCAAGTAAGTAAACTCACATGTTTGCAATCACTCTCTCTCTCAAGTAAGACGCTGTACAATCGCTGTACTAGCGCCCCATGGCAATCCCCCATGGGAGTTCTCACAATAGAGTCTTGTCTCTAACCACAAGTAATCGAGTCTTGTATCGAATCTCAATTAAGTAAACTCACACGTTTACAATCATTCTCTCAACATCTCAAACGCGGTACCACCGCTGTGCTAGCGTTCCCTTGGTCTTGTCCATGGGCGTTCCTAACACTGGGTTGCTATACTCTGGCCTTATTCTAATATAAGGATTACTCTGCACTAGTCTGCAAATATTCTATGGCTTTATTCTAATATAAGGATTACTCTGCACTAGTCTGCAAATAGTGCAAATATTCTATGGCCTTATTCTAATATAAGGATTACCCTGCACTTGTCTGCAACCATTCTCTCAAGTTTTATTACACTACAAAGATATCACCAATGCTAGTTCCTACGCGGATTTCAACTTACCTATGCTACATGCATAGCATGTTTTACAATCATTTTTGCGTGTATAAAAACCGCATTCACAAGGGCATCCGTGTCATGCCATATGCATATATAACTGCATACCATCTCAAACTACTATATTCAAGTCATTCTTATTTGCAAGAAATTGAAGTTCATTGTATATAGAAGCTACAACAGAGACTTAGTAAGTGTTTAAAGTGACTTTTCCTGTGCTGGAAGATAAACTGCTGAACGAATTGAACGTTTCTCGTCAACTGTGAACATAGTGTACATAGTAGCTTATAGGTGGACATTAAGGTAATATTTATCTTGTTATTATTGCTTGTATCTTACTGTAACTCATCTCAAGGTTATCTCAGCTAACCGAGCTCATACGTAGCTGTACCGTAGGAACTTTAATGAACATTTAAGTGTATATAGCCGCAAGACAGCGTTTATAATCATATGTTTGTTTAGTATTACAACTGTTTATGCAATGCTTTAGTTTTTAAGAGTATTATTCTTGTTATATTCTTCAAGGTCGATACTTTGCCTCGACTGATATTGTTCACATCGTAGTATAGACTACATACACTCCCTCAATGTTTATATTTTGTTTATTTATGAGCTTCCAGTTATTTTCAGGTAAAATAACTTATTAAAATATTCATATAATGCTAAAGGTTTTTGTTTTATTTACAAATTCACTTTTTCACTAGCCCCTATGGTAAATTATAGTGCCTACGAGCACTCTCTGTTTGTTTAGAAAATCGACCAAGATCGAATCTGAAACATCAGACTAATCGATATTAATATGCAGTTGGAAAGTATTTTAATAATAATTACGCAAATTTTATAATATTTTTGAAACAGTAATTGGATGGCTGAACAAAGTGTTCGTACCATAAATTTCAAATTCGTGAAGACGATATCAAGAATTATATAATCGTTTCCTCGTAAGAGGATAGTAGAGACAAGTGTAAAATATTCTATTCAGATTGACAAGAGTCTTTGCAGCAGCAATTTGGCGACTACAAATGTACTACTTATGTACTCTACCAATTACAATGTAAGAAATCTATCTATTTATCTATCTAAATTAAATTCTGTTCGACAGGAAGACTTTATTTAAATGATAAAGTTTTATTAGTAATAGTAAACAAAAGTGCTTATACAGGTCCTGTATAGCAATAATAATACAATAAATATAAGAAAATTTAAAGCACAATATTCAATAAAGTAATAATGTAAACACCAGTTGGTCATTTAATTTAAATGACTTACAAAATAGAAAACGCTACAAAATATTAGCTTTTAGTGTTGAGATATTCCTATGTCTTCAACTAACGCGGTGTTCGGACCTCTACGATCGCCAAATATACCAAAACCTTAATTATTAAAGGTAAGGAAGGCTCGACCTTCCTTACCTGCTGGATGAGAACAGAAGGATGCAGGACAGGCGAAGGACATGATTCGAGATCGAAATGACTCAGAAACAACCTAGTTATTGCCACTGCCAAAGAGCTGTTGGAGCTTTGACTAATGACTGCAAACTCAATAGACATCTGCATCTGTTGGGAATTGAAGAAAGTCCATTCTGCCGTAATCATCGGGTGGGGGAGAAAACCCTATATAAAATGTGTGCTGTATATGTGTGGTCCAGTTCAGAAACTCACCGAAATGAATTCCTAAAAATTTTGTATCATCGACTACTCGAAGTCAATATTTACTGTTACCGGTTTATCAACATTGCATTGTTTTGTTCTAAAAATCAGGATATTTGTTTTACTTCTATTTAACTATAATTATTTATTTTCATAAAACCATGCACATATACAGGAGTATTTATAATATATAATGTAATATCGCACTGCATCAAAAAAAGCTTACGTAAGATGCCCCGATCCAAAAAGCAATGAAAAAATAATATATTATTTTTAGCTCTTCGAATGAAAGAGATTTTATTCAATGGTTAACTGACATAATGTTTGTTTTTCTTATACCAATAACTAACATTTCCCCTTTCACTTTCGTATTATGAAAATCATCACTGATTTTATAGGTAAATAATTTCCATCTACAAATTTGAAACTTAATGAGATTTTTGTCCGAACACGTGTTGAAGAGCACATGTTAGCCGTATACTCAATGAAAAGATTTGTTTATTACTGATTGTATTAACACAATTTATTTCTTACATTAATAATCACTTTTGAGGAATTTTAGTTATACAGAATTATCCCTTTAGTTGTATTTGTAATAATAGTTTCCCATTCGTCTATAGATTTAAATTCTTTTGGTTTGATATAATATTCCAAATGACGTTGCGATGGACGTTATTCAAAATGCACGTTAGTCCTAAAGTCAAATGGAATTCTGTTTTAAGGAAAGACCGTTAAAGCACAGCAGGAAGAACGTACATGTGAATACCTCTACTCTGTTGGAGCTACACCAACAGTATCCACTGAATACTCCTCACAAGTGGTTAGGCTTGTAAAATGCGAGAATTATGAGCACCACAAGCCCTTAAGCTAGCAAGCAGCTAGTAAGGATGAAAGTAGAAAGGTAGGAGGAGGTAAAAAAACCTAAAATATAAAACGTCTAAAACACTAGACTACTAGACACAATTCATTGGCCGTACCTGTGGCCAGCACAGCAATTGAATATAAAATCCCCAGTTAATTATTAATTACTTAATTACTTGAGCTTAATTACTTAAATGAAAGGAAAGTTCATTGGCACAATCCTCAGTCAGCAAGATAAAACTTTATTAAAACACTAACCTCTTAATTCAATTTTGCAATAATATCAAAAATATATAATATAAGTACCTAATAATATAAGACATTGATAACCCCAAAATGAGAATTTAATTTTATAAAGACAAATCTCTCTAATATTTTACAATTAAATTTGGTGGAGTGACCCAAAATGTGGCTATACAGGTATTTTTAACAATGTAACGAAGCCCAGTACAGTACGAATATCAAAATTACTATAAATTGTCAAAATAATTAGTAGGTTATCCCTAAAAGATATTTATAGTTTAACTAGAGCTTTAAAAACTATGATTTAGATACAAGTTTGATTAAAGTGGTCAAATCAGAGAGTAATCTAATGGAAAAATTCTAGTTGTTAGATTATAGATAACTTTTAAGTTTAATTAGGGACCACTTTGCAACTAGAATATAACATAATTTAATAGTATTTAGCCATATAGATAGTTTAAGAGAAAATATAAGTTTTTTCTTTAGGAATATTAAATTCATGAATACATTCTTTAAATAATGTTTAATATTTACCACAGTTCAAGGTGTTAGGATTCTAACGAGGGTTTTATAGGTGTATGCAACCTCTATTTCATGTGACTATCCCAAGTCCAGCAGGCAAAAATCCTTCAGTGAAGAAAATTAGGTTCCTTGTGACTAATTCATCAAAAATTCACACAGGTAACTAAATATAAGATATACCAGAACCTATTTTTGTGGTTTTAGATGGTCTGTACAATTACAGATATGGAGCTATCAGCTACTCCTACCAAATGACCGTCGAAAAATGAAAGGGCCGTGGCCTATCCACCTCGACCTAGTGTTTTCAAAAAAAAAAAAAAAACTTCAAAAGCTTATTAAACTCACTACTACTAAACCTGCACAATGTAGCGTAAAATGTACATTTAAATACGTACTTCGGGACCAAACGAGAAAAGAAGCAATAGATGATGCTACCCCAACTGGCTAACGCCTATGCGAACCACAATCAAGAATAATTAAATAAATTAATAAATTGAGACAATGATTCTAGTACAATTAGGTCAGTGAAATAGTACTAACGTTATTTTGGACAACGGCGGCGTCACTCCATCCTACGGATGCCGCAAGAATCACTGTTTCTTATCGAAAACATTAAATCAGGTATTAGGCTAGAAATTTGCTGCATTTATCAGTTATATAGAATAGATGGCGTAGTGATGTCAAAAGTCGATTAAATATTATGGAACATTATTTGGCAATGAAAACATATCAAATGTGCCTAATATAAACCAAATTTAAATTAATTTAAAATATACGAAAGTTAAAATGTTACACATTATCTTGATATACGCTGTTCAAAAAATTGTTGATCTCTATGCAGTAATCATGGCAGCGTATATCAAGATAATGTAAATTCAATGCAACTATAAAATTAAATAACGTAAAAGCGGCCAAATGTCAACTTGTATGGTATATTTGAAATCAGAAAACAAATATCTTTCACTTTAGCCAGAAATATAAAGGGTATTCCATTAAAAATATATATACTTTTTGACGCCCACTGTATATTTTTCAAATTAGCTGAAATTACAATACAGATTTGGGAAGGAAAAAAATCCCCTGTAGGTATGTCAGTTTTTTTATTTTTCCCGTATGATAAAAAATAAAAAAGTTATGGGGGGTGCTAGTTTATACGAAATCCCCGATACAGGGACTGAACAGGGGCTTATTTTACCTTACCTTCTCTGTATTTTTAGAACAAACTAAAATAGCCACTTGAAGTATTTTTTTCTGCTAAGTTCAAAAATTGAACCAAAAAAGACATTTGAACCAAAAACAAAAGACTTACGCCATGGATGAACTGTTTTTAAAATGGAACATCCAGTATATTACCTACTACATTCTTGGGCTCTCAAGAGAAATCTAAACACATTTCGTGTATAATATCCTATACCCTGTTTATAAAATATTGACAGTTGAAAGTCGGGTATTTTGACACATTGGCAGGCTTAAAAATCGAAACCGCACGAGATCAAAGACAGCGGTTTGCACATTCCTATATTGTTCTCATAAGCTATCGAAGGACAGTAATTTCGAATTTAACCCGCGAAAAAATTAAGCAGAACTTTTAAACCTCCGGCTAAATTCAAAGTTACTGTCATTTGATAGCTTATGAAAACCTAAGATAGGATTAGGAATGTGCAAACGCAAACCGTTTTCTTTGATCTCATGAGATTTAGATGTTAGAGCCTGCCAAAGTGTCAAAAGCCCGACTTTCACAAATTCGAGTCTAGGTATGTTCACTTTAAAAAATATTTGACTTGATCAAAAGTTTTAATTGTGTGGTCAATAGTTTAGTACAGAAGTGTATGACCATTCACGTAGACACTTAAAAATCTAACCGTTTATCAATTTCTATTGGCGTGAAGAAAACCAACACACAAAAACTATTTTCAGTTAAAATAATCGACAACTAAATAATCGCCTTATCTCTCTCCAAACCAGTGGCGTAACAATATGACTTGTGGCACCAGGGCAAAGACATTAATGTAAATTTTAAGTTTTATGTAGGTATTTTAAATGTGTGTGACCTAAAGTTGCGTTCTATTTCAATGAAACTCGATCGTAAATAAAATACCAAGCAATAATGGCATTTTTCACTGTAAAAAACAAATAATTATTTTTTCTTTAATTAACTTATGGATTGCGCTCATGCTTTGCTTAGGCCATTGTCATTTATTATTAATCTCTTACTGCAATTAAATACATTCCCAACTGTTTGGGTGGAACCACGAATAAATCCGGTGTTTAAGAAGGGTAATGCTACTGAAATGTCTGATTACAGACCGGTGCCTACATTGCCAACTTTTGCAAAGGTATTTGAGATGTCCTTGTATGAAAATATAGTTATACAGGGTTAGTGAAAAGTACCGGAACGCTCAAATATCTTCATAATCTCTAAAGCTGCATTTACAAAGTTCGATACCTGAGGGTTTCCAGGCATTCGGAATTCAACCATGATATCGGCACTGTTGCTAGATTTACCAGTTTTGCGTTACAAGTAGTCATTTTGTTATCTTAAATGGAACACCCCATTTATTTTTATGGCAATGAATTGGGCGTGTCAAATTTAGTAAAAAGCCAAATTTTCAAAGTTTTGTCTCCACTAATTGCTGAGATATGACAACAACGCATTTTTAGTGAAAAGTACCGGAACGCTTAAATATCTTCACAATCACTAAAACAGCATTTACTAGATACAGTATCTGGGGTTTATGAGCATGCAGAATTGATCAATAGTATCGCTATTGTTGTCAGCTTTTCCAGTTTTGCGCTATACGTAGCATTCACCATTTATTTTTATAGCAATGGATAGGTAGCCAAATTTAATAAAATACAAAGTTGTCAATTTTGGAAAACTGATGTATTATTCTAACATGAAGTTCCATTTGCCCTAAAGCTCCAGACCTTTCAGAAACAATGGGTTAATTCTTTTATTTAATGTTTTGGTTGCGTCTCCTCATACTTTATCCAGGCTCGGCAATGGTTCAAGTTCTACAAGAGGCAGATACTTAGAGCTTGTTTAAAAGCCAACGGGCGAAACAACAACGATAAAACAACAATAGCTAACGCTAAAATAGGAATGAGATTAAAAGCCAACGGGCTAACATAATAATGTAATAATTAAATTAATAAAAGTTTAATACGCAACAGAAAATAACATTTTAACGACAGTATTTTTTAATTAAATGATCCAAGTGTGCGCCGTTATTGGCCAGACAATATCCCAGTCGATCAGAAAACTCTCGCAGTGCACTGTTGCTCAACATGTCCGGTCTAATAAGTACTGCTTCAGCGCGGATTCTTTCGCAGAGTTCATTCAAATTTTCAGGACGATCTCTGCAGACCCGGTTCTTCATATGATGCTCAGGTTTCAAATGAAATTTTTGGATTTTATTAAATTTGGCTTACCTAATCCATAGCTATAAAAATAAATTATGAATACTACGTACAGCCCAAAACTGGAAGATCTAACAACTATGCCTATATCATGATTCAATTACGCTACCCGGAAACCCCCCAGGTACTGTATTTTGTAAATGCAGCTTTAAGATATTTAAGGGTTCCGATACTTTTTACTAAAAATGCGTTGTTGTCACATCTTAGCTATTGGTAGATAAAATTTTGAAAATTTGGGCTTTTACTAAATTTGATACGCCCAATTTATTGCAACATAACAAATGTGGCGTACTTATTAAGATAACAAAATGACTACGTGTAGCGCAAAACTGGTAAATCTGGCAATAGTGCCGATACCTTGGTTGAATTCCGCATATCCGGACACCCTCAAGTACCGGATTTTGTAAAGGAAGCTTTAGCGATTTTGGAGATCCTTAAGCGTCCCGGTATTTTTTACAAAACCTATATATAAAGATAGACATTTCATTTCTTCAATCAACTTCAATGGCCCATGGGCGCCGGCAGGGCGGGGGGGCAGTTGCCCCCCCCCCCCTGGAAAATTAAAGTAACGCTTAAGATAAAAGTACATTTCAAATTCAGTGAAATATGCATAGACACCTAAAAATTACATTGACTATTTTTTTACAATGCCACAACAATTGAAAGATTTTTCATTACCCTCCTGGGGGTTGAAGATCAATCATGTCTGAGGAAAGACTCTCTGGTCTCTGTATGCTTAGCGTTCACAGAGAATTTGTGAATAATAATAAAGACAGAGTTATTGAAAAAGCAATAAATCGATTTTCACAAAAGAGAAGAAATCTGCTATTACTTTTCTCCGATTAGAAAAATATAGGTATGTACATTCATAGTACATAGTATATTTTTTAGGGTAGATATATTTCCAATACAAAATGTAAATCAAAGTTGCGCTACAGTTAAGTTTAATTTAAAGTCTAGCAAACGAAAACCATATATACGATTTTTGACAATAAAAATATATGTTTCCATCTATCTTTACTTTGCCCCAGAGGCCGATCTATGAGAGAGGGCTACAGGGGCCATAGCCCCCCCCCCCCCATAGGCTCTCAAAAGTTTCTGCAATATTTGTATACGAATAATAAATTCAATTAAACATAACCTAAGAAAAAGAAGAAGAGAATTTTAACGATTGCAGGTTGCAGGTTCGATTGGTATATTATACCATCAAGAGCGAGGTCCAGTTCCAGTTTACTTTTGTTGCCTATTGCTCAGCTCTAATTTTTTTACGGTTAATTGACTTGGGAAATTTGTTTAATAATGCTTGGTAAAATCCGCTTCGTCCGCTCGTGGAAGACGTGTTTTTTAACGATTTTAACGACTTTTGGGTACCAATTGGGCGTGGCACCCTCAAAATTTAGAGGGAGGCGAATTAGCCTCCTTTGCTATCTGCAGTGAGCTTTCCCCTCGCAATGACTTGAACCCCCCCCCCCTTCACTTTGACCTTCCGGCGCCCATGTTGCCCCCCCCTTTCAGTGATATCATGGTGCTGTTTTTGTTTTTTGTATCATACTTGGGTGTCCATTTGCAACACGTGCAGAGCAATAATTGGAGCCCCCCCCCCAAGGCAGCAATCTTGATCCCCTGATTTTTCTATTATTATTTATCAATGGTATAGGTCATGCAGCCTACTTATGTTGGCCGATGATTTGAAGAGGTTCAGGGTTATTAATAATCACTCTGACTGTGTAACACTGCAGGAAGACTTGATTGCGGTTCAACACTGGTGTGAAATAAATAATTTACTCTGAAATAGTTCGAAATGCTTCGCTATGACTTATACAAATATGCTAATTTCTATTAATTTTCCGTATAATCTGGCGCTTACTTTAATTGAACACTGTAATACATTTAAGGATCTAGGTGTGATATTTGATACTAAGCTTTCCGTTAACCTCATATTGATCAGATTTGTAAAAAGGCTTTGAAGAGCCAGCTTTATTACTAGAAATTCCGATGGTTTCAACAGTATTAATACATTCAAAACATTATATTATTCCTTCGTTCGATCTGGTTTGGAATAATGCAGTCTCGTTTGGCATCCAATTTATAATAAGTCTATTGCAAAGCTTGAGAATATACACTGGCCTTCAAGCAGAATGGAGTTTTCCACCTTGAGGTGCCGCCCACAATGAACTTCTGGCCCAATATCAGAAACCTTCTCTGATTAATCGAATAAATTATCTGGTGACACAGTTTCTCTTTAAATTATGCAATTCTCTCATTGACAGTACGGAGTTGTTAGCACAAGTCAATTTTCGTGTTCCTGCATGTTGTATGAGATCATCACCAATTTTTCAATTACCGACACCATCAAGTAATTTCTTAATTAAAACGCCTCTATATTTGGCCATTAGTGTTTATAATAAGTCTTGTAGTGATATTGATATTAACCATTCGACTCTGCACCAGTTCATAAGTGGAGTAAAGAGTAAACTTCTGCACAGTGCACTGTGACTGTTTTCTTTTCTTGTTTTGCATTTGTTTTCTTTTTGGTTTTATATTGAATTTCTTGCATCAGGTGTAATTAATTTTTAAACTTAATTGTAAGTAAAAATTGTCTTATAAAAGGATGTGTTAATCTGTTAGACAATACATATTACTATTATTATTATTAATATAGTACTTACGGACAGAAATAATTAATAATTGACTCTAAATAGATCCTTGAGCAACAGACAGATTTACCTATTCAATGTTAAGGTAGGTGATGATTTTATTTGGACTGGAACTATATTTATTACTGGGTATATAAAATGTTCATAAGTAATACAAAAAATATATTTTCTCCAAGCAACTAGAAATATCCAATGCCTGGCAAATAATAAAATAACAAATACTGTTGTTTCGGTTTTAAATAATAAATGTTTAAATAAGTTTGGATTTGAAAATATATTCTTTATAATCTATTTTCTAGCCTTTTTATTAGCAAATTCGTTTATCAGACTGGTTAAGTCCATTTCATAAGCTTTTGATTCTATTGAAAGATTAAGGAGCTTAGTCCTTAATCTACTTTGACTCATTTGCGATCTGAAGTAGTCTTTAATTAATTTTAATTTAATAAATGGTCTCTCTAGCCTTGCAATGCTTACAGGTAATGTAAAAAACAATAAAAATGCAGTAAAAATTTGAATAAAATCACTTTCAAGGATTCAGTATCGCTTAAAAATTAACTCAAAAAAATCCCCAACCGGCATAATTATTATTTAAATTGGTCTTTACGAGACTTAAAAAAATGTTGACATTCAATTATAGAAGGTTCTGTTATCTGTATTATTCAGTAAAATAAATAAATTCATATATCTTTGCCCCGATTTATTTTATTATAGTTACGCCAATGATCCAAACGCCAAATATGAATCAGACACTAAAGCATAAATTAATTAGGGAAAACATAAAAAAGCAAACTTCAAACATATGTAATAAATAAACATACTTGGCATTTAACTTGGATATATCCTGATCGAACACCTTCGCATACAGTTGGAGAATCCTTACACATGCTAACGTCAATCCAGTCCAAGGTAACGACGAATTGAAATTCTTTTCCGTTATGGTTTTACTTCTAGTTTTATTTAACATAATTTGTTTACATAATACACTTAGTTACAATTTTCTACACTCGGGAATAAAAATCACTAGCGGTTACTTACAAAACTTTTAAGTACCTTTATACACTTTCACTGATTTTAATTTACTAATTTTATGTCCAATGTTTATATGTGGACCGGGATCCATTAGCTAACGATGTCTTTATCAGTAGGCTTAATTTTATTTGTTCTAAAAATCCTTTTCCGCTAAAACGTGCTATCTCTAAAGGAAACAGACAGCGCACTTCAGTTCATATATGCTTTCATTTCATTCGGTTAAAATGGTTTCAAGCTGGTTTACACAATGAGACAAAAAATGTCCGAACGGATGACAACAAAAAATATAACTAATAAGCTTAAAAATAAAGTTTGCTATTTTTAAAAACTTATTTTTATTTTAATGCCTATCCCCCTAACTAAAATAAAGATTAGATGAAGTCAAAACGATAACAGACGTACTTCTGTCTAATCTGTTAGTAGTAATGGTGTTTGGATTAGATACTAAGTATTTTTAAGCAAGTTTTACAATACCAACATGATCCTTTGTAATCATTGTATTATATCTTAACAGATAGTTTCAGCTGTTTGTTTGTATTTCAGGAGTCAGTGGCGCGGATACACTTAAATCTTAACTGGCTTTTAACTTTAACACAATTAGTTGTAAAATGTAACGCTCCATCTTTTATTATTATTTTTCTAGATTTAAATAAATATTATAATTGGAATAAAAAGTAGTTAGAAATTATTATGTTTGGGTGTTTTTTTATAAATGGAACACTCAGCAACTTTCTTATTATTGAAGATAAACGGTAGGTTTAAATTTGAGAATTGCTTGATAAATTATAGAAAGTTTTAAGGCTATATCGAATTTTTTTGTCGCCCTCGGTATGCAGGATGTGGCAATAAATTATTTTTTCTTTAAATGAGACACCTTATATATTTTTTCATTACTAAATTCCCTGAAAAATTAGCTTTTCAAAACTCCAAAACACATTTTGGATATCTTGTATAGTTTTCGAGACATTTACGTTTAAATTTATGAATTATTTGCTTTTTCACAAGTTCGGTTAGTAATATTTAACATAAAATTTCAAGTAAGCCATTCATGACGTTAAAAATTTTAAACATAAATAACTCAAAAACTATACAAGATATCCAAAGAGGGTTTAGTAGTTTTGAAAAGCTTATTTTTCAGGGAATTCAAAAATGGAAAACAATACAGGGTAAAAAAAATAATTTATTGCCACACCCCGTATACTGAAGGCGACAAAAAATTCGTTATGGCATTAAAATTCGCTATAATTTATCAAGAAATTTTCCCTTGAACCTACCTTTTACCTTCAATAATAAGAAAGTTGCTGAGTGTTCCAGTTATAAAAAAAACACCCTGCATTAAGTATAATGATATTAAGCTAAATTGTGCCTCCAAGAGTATCTTAAATCTAATTATTGATGATTTAATTTCTAAGGAAATAAATTTTAATGTAGCTTTAAGACTACTGAGAAAAAACAAAGGGATTTTATTGTCTGAACAAAAATGGAATATGTAGAAAAAATTCAAATTTTATAGCGTAATAAAGTTAAAAGTGGCATTCTGAAAAACAGTTTGCACGTTTCTATCATAGTTGCTTGCAAACTATCGATTGAAACTAAGTTTGAATTT
The DNA here is from genome assembly GCA_016904865.1 of Pissodes strobi. Classification (NCBI taxonomy): domain Eukaryota; kingdom Metazoa; phylum Arthropoda; class Insecta; order Coleoptera; family Curculionidae; genus Pissodes; species Pissodes strobi. The sequence continues at coordinate 48,272 of MU187291.1, read as the reverse complement.
AACCGTCACTTTTTAGTCTCGGTTTAACTTAAAATTATTGCCATTTGATAGCTTGTGAAAACTAGGATAGGAATGTAAAAACAGTTTTCCTTGATCTCTTAAGATTTAGATCAAAGACATGTAAAAAAATAAATAAATAGATTTCCAAATGTTTACATGCCATATTGGCCTATGCCACTCATATTAGGGCAATTTAAAACATATACAAAATATCCAAGATTGGCATTCGAGAAAGTTTGGCATGACGGACTGCTCAACAAACTGCCGTCCTTCTGCACTGTCAGCGTCTCTCTGCAGCTGGCTTGCCAGTCTCCTTACACATTCACCATTAATGCGGGAGTGCCTCAAGGCGCAATATTTTCACCAACTCTGTTCCTCATCTATATTAACGACCTGCTGGCAGGAAACAATAATCCTGTTTACAGTTTTGCAGATGACAGTACCATTGTACTCCCAATTTAGATTAGAAAATTTTTTACCAGCAGCTGAGACTTATCACTGCAGACAGGAGCAGATTACAGTAATTAATCAAGATTTGGAGAAAGTTTCTGGGGGCGACAGGTGGTCAATCAACACGTATTTATTCTCTTTTCTTGGGGGTATCAACTTAGACGATGGAGCGTCGAACGTCATAGCTCCGTTAATCGAACTTCTGCTCTATTCGCTAAGCAGCAAGTAAATATGCCTTAAAAATCTGCCGGGAGCCGTTACCTGGCAACGTCGATTCGATTGAACCTGCCTAACTGCCAAAACCATATGATGAGCCTGTCTAACTGTCAAACTCATATGTGAATGACTTAATAAATAAGAATACAAAATCTTTTAGAAAAACGAAGAAAACAAAAAGAATACACCGAAACACAATTAGATGAATGAATTACAATATACATTAGATGACTCTTAATAATCTCCAAATTGTTTGAGGTAGGTATTGCAAGAAAGCTTGTGAGTATTTCCCTGAGTGCTTAAAAGTGAGCTCAAATATTAAAATCTATGAAGACAATAGCTCGCAAATTGGACTGCATAACCAGAACCTTTAAAAGATGTTTCTGAAACTTAGACATGCACCTACTACTCACAAAGGGACAAAAATCAGACCTGATGTTATTATCATATCATAAGTATCTAGATCTAGTACATTATACTGAGACATAAATATAAATATAGAAAGTATATTTAATAACTTTCAAGGTAAATCAAGCTAATGTACTTTATACACTGTACATATATTGGAGTAATCCAAACTAAATTATGTTTGCAAATACAAATAAATATAAACTCAGGATAGCTGTAGCATTTGTTCATGCCAAAATTTGAAAATGCTACAGAATATATTGATATATTCAGTTTTGTGTGTTAAATATGCCTGTCCCAGCTAAATATGTGTGTCCCAAGTGCAAGGGAGAGACTGGAGAATCCACCATGCATTCCTTCTACCTTCGACAAAGCGGTTGTAAGACAGCACGGATATACACATACAGTTATTAAATTTATGTTAAGAAATCCAAAAAAACACGAGAGACATAATAATTAAAGAGAAAAAAAAATTGAAATAATCGAGCACGACTCAATATGTTCAATATTGAATATATTTTTATGTGTGAGATGTACTTGTCAAGTTAGAAAATTTGTGCATAATGCATTTACGGGTCAAGTTAGAGTACTAAAATATTATAAGATCTGTTTAGTTAACCAATGCAGCAAAAACGCAAGCCGCCACGTTTACCAAAAAAACCAATACGGCGCCGGCGTGCCCTGACATCATTATGGCAAGATCGACCATTCCTTCATCCTCGTCAATCGGACTAGTGGGTGTCTCGGTCAACAGCAATATGTCCTGGCATGACCACGTTGCTAATATCACAAAGGGTCGGTCAAGTTTGCCTCCCATATTAAACAAATGCCAGAAATAAATAAACCATAATTTTGCACACATTTTGCACAATTTTGCACACCGCAAATAAAATTTTGCACACCCACACAAGGAAAACCGAGCTGTTTTTTTAACGGGGGGCTGACTTGACCATGCCCTGTTACAAAATTAAAAAATTTTGATTTCACTCAATTCAGCTAATTTTGCACAATTTTGCACACCTCTTTTCTAATTTTGCACTTTCCGGCAAAAGTTACGAGGTGTTAAAAATTTGCATTTCCCCACGTTTATCAAAAAGTTGAAATATTTTGATGCTGCTAGGGTTCGACTAATTTTGCACACCTATTTTCAAAGTTTGCACACTTTTCTGGGGAAAGTTGTGAGGTGTTCAAAATTTGCATTCCCACCTCCCCCCCCTTCTTCCGTGTTTGTCAAAAAGTTGAAAAACTTTGACGCTGCTAGGTTGTACTAATTTTGCACAATTTTACACACCTATTTTCAAAAGTTGCACCAAGTTATCCTAATAATATGGTATATCGTTTATCAACTAACATAAATAGTTACAACGGATTCTAAAAGCTAATACAAATATATAGCTAAAATTTGCATTCCCCCCCCCCCTTTGTCATAACATTGAAAAATTTGTATGCTACTACGTTCAGCTAATTTTACACAATTTTGCAGACTTTTTTTCAAATTTTGCACACTCTTCTGGGGAAAGTTGTGAGGTGTTAAAACTTTGCATTTACCCCCGTTCATCAAAAAGTTGAAAATGTTGATGCTGATAACTAATTTTGCACAATTTTGAACACCTTTTTCAAATCTTGCACACTTTTCCGGGAAAAGTTCGAAAATTAGGAGGTGTTAAAAATTTGCATTTTCCTCCCCGTTTCTCATAAAATTTAAACATTTGTATGCTGCTATGTTCAGCTAATTTTGCACAATATATTCAAATTTTGCGCACTCTTAGGGGGAAAGCTGTGAGGTGTTAAAAATTTGCATTTTCGTCAAAAAGTTGAAAAATTTTGATGCTGATAACTAATTTTGCACAATTTTGAACACCTTCCGGGGAAAATTGGAAAGTTAGGTGTTAAAAATTTGCATTTTCCTCCCCGTTTGTCATAAAATTGAAAACTTTGAATGCTGCTATGTTCAGCTAATTTTGCATCCATATTTTCAAATTTTGCACACTATTCTGGGGGAGTTGTGAGGTGTTAAAAATTTGCATTCCCTCCCCCCTATTTGTCAAAAAGTTGAAAAATTTTTATGCTGCTAGGTTCAACTAATTTAGCACATTTATTTTCAAATTTTGCATACTTTTCTGGGAAGTTATGAGGTGTTAGAAATATGCATTTTCCTCCCCGTTTGACATAAAATTGAAACATTTGTATGCTACTATGTTCAGCTAATTTTGCACCCATATTTTCAAATTTTACCCACTTTTCTGGGGAAAGCTGTGAGGTGTTAAAAATTTGCATTTTCCTCCCCGTTTCTTAAAAAGCTAAAAAATTTTGATGCTGCTAGTTTCATCTAATTTTGCACACCTATTTTCAAATTTCGCACACTTTTCTGGGGAAAGCTATGAGGTGCAAAATTGTGCAAAATTAGTTGAACATAATAGCATACAAAATTATATGCTATAAAATTGTCAAATTTTTAACCCCTCAAAATTGTGCAAAATAGTAGCATATAAATATTTGAATTTTATGGCAGACGGGGGAAAAATACAAATTTTTAACACCTCTCAACTTTCCCCAGTAAAGTGTACAAAATTTGAAAATAGGTGTACACAATTATGCAATATTAGTTGAAACAAGAAATATCAAAATTTTTCAACTTTTTAACAAACCGAGGGAGCATCTTTTAGCTTTCCCCAGAAGAGCGTGCTTAACACCTCATACCTTTCCCCAGAAAAATGTGCAAAATTTGAAAGTAAGTCTGCAAAATTAGCCGAATCGACTGGTATCAGTTTTTTTTAAATTTTGCAACACACATTGGTGGTGTTCGGTCAAGATTGCCCCTCGTTTAAAAAACAGCTCTAGTTTTCCTTGTGTGGGTGTGTAAAATTTTATTTGCCGTGTGCAAACTTGTGCAAAATGTGTGCAAAATTATGGTTTATTTATTTTTGAAATTTGTTTAATACGGAGGGCAAACTTGACCGACCACGCCTCGCGGAAGCTTGGTGCGCTATTATCCGCAATAAAAAAACTGTATACACCGCAGCAGCTGCTTTTGCTCTACAAAGCGTAAATAAGACCGTGATTAGAATATTGCTCACACATCTGGGGTGCAGCACTAAGCACACCCTAAAGTTGCTGGATTCCACATTTAGAGCAGAGCTGCGCGTCTCGTCGGCGACCCAGAATTAACCCGGGATCTGGATAATTTGGGACACCGCAGATATGTAGCCGAGATATCCCTGTTTTACAGATATTTTCACGGCAAATGTTCCCAGGATTTGGCCCGCCTCATCCAGCCTCCAGTGGTGACACAGATGGCAAGAGCGCACCCGTTCGTTGTACAACTGGAAACACCTAGAACGTTGCTTTACAAGAGCTCCTTTGTCTGGCGCACTGCATTACTGTGGAACCCACTCCCAGGACATCTGTTTCCACCTAATTACAACCTACAACTATTCAAGAAGCGTGTCAATCAACATCTTTGCCTACACACCGTTCGTCAAGTGCCTTTAGCGTGTGTGGCACTACCATAAAAAATATTAAAAATATTAACGTGAAGAGCGGGTAAAGTAATGAATGAAAATAATGAAGATGGCGGCCGAAGCACGTTAGTATTTCGTTTATGTACGGCCTCAAAAACGTTGCGTCATGTTTCTCCCAGCGGCGGCGGCGCACCATAGGCGTAACATTTTAGGGGACAACTATTTAAAGTCAGGAAACATTGAAAACCAATTTACGTTCAATTGGTAATTGATGAGAAGTTTGATTACATATTGATTATAGGGGGTCGCTAGCCGCCGTGCCGGTCTACTTAGGAATAATACTCATTATATAAAGAACCAAAGGAAAAAACAAATATCATTGATTAAGAAATAAAATTAATTTGGGGTTCATACTTCGCATTCTGTTTTGACGCAATTCCTCGGTTTTTTGGGTTACCTCATGATGAATTCTTATCTTGAAGTATTGTCTCAAGACGAGTTTTATTAATTCATGGCAGTGCACGATTCTTTAAAAAGTGATCGCCAAAATAGTCGTATATGCCACTCGGCAACTTTTTTATGGCATTTATTATTAGTATATTGCACACATATTTTATATTTTTGTTAAAAATATTTGTTATTTTATGAAAAAAATCTAAAGTATTTTTCGGGTCCATTTAACAATAGCGCTATCAAAAATAACAATTTTTCTAAATTATAACACGAAATTAGGTATTTTATATTAATGGAAAAAATGCGGATTTTTTTCTTTTTTTTGCCTGAAACCTGAAACATATTCGTATCGAGCCGACAGGATCCCTCGTTACGTTTTGTCTTCAAATATTTGAACACTTCATGACTGGCCTTCCGCTCGCTTCGGGAACGAAATCATCAAAAACTACTACTAACTAACCCAACTAACCCAAACTAACCCCAACTAACCCAAAATATGGCCGAAAATATCCTCCTGAATTAATTTCCATAATAAAGGCAATTGGCAATACCCAAACAAACAAAATGAAACGAAGCGAAATCACACAATAGAAAATATTGACAAATGGACGGCGGAATGTCAGTCATGCCATTCCGACGCGCGACGACCAGTGAGAGCGAAGAGCGACTACCTACGCGAATACAACCAATAGAAAATGAGCACGCTCGATTGTTTGCTACGCGTCGAAAAATAGTTTCAGATTGAAATATTAATATAATGAAAGAAAATTAATATTCCGCATTTTTCATAAATCAATTTGGAATAGGTTCCTCTTATATATTAAATAATTCTGTTAGGTAATTTTAATAGCATTATTGTTAAGGATCACCTATTTTTTTGCTGCATGACATATATCAACAATTAAATTTGAAGCGTTAATTAATTTTCCATAACGTTTTGCAACTAATAATTGTGACAATGAAACATCAGATTATAATTCACGACCCTTTAAATATGCAATAGCAAACAAGACAAGAAATAGTTAAAATAGGTACTTACTTTTTTAAAATAATGTTTGCATAGTACGACTATGAGTTTATTTACTTACGCATGGAATATAATATTTGTGTTAGTTTTCGCTAGTTTGAATGAATGATACTCTGTTTTGATGAACATGGCCGCCAGTGACGAGTGCCGGCGTGCGCGATTAGAGGAAGTACCTCTGATTTCGTGAACAATGTGAAGTGGCCAAGTGGTCCAGTTTACAGAAAGTTTCTAGCGGAAAATAGGTACATATTTTTGTTGTGTTTCCATTTTGATTCCAATTTTGTATTATAAATGTTTACATGTTAGTATTATAATCTATACGGTATAATTTAAAAGGAAAATTTTATATTTTGATATGCTCTATTTTCTAATAAATGTAATTTTTCTGAACGAAGGGGAACGATGTTGACGCCTTCATATTTAATAAGCAAATCTGTCTATTTTTGTATATGCCTTTTAGTTTACAAACAACCTATCAAAATGCCATTATTTATCAAAATTGTCGACATTATATATGAAACATATCTAGAATTATCTGGAGAACTCAAAAATGCACGAATATAAAGGATGTTCCATTTCAATAAAAAAAAGTAACTTTATATTGGCGTTTGCTTATGGGCCATCCTGTATAATATTGTCATTACTAGTAAAATAATTAAGATCATTACCTACAAGCCGATAAAAAAATTTACTCTCTACTTTAAAAATTACAAGTTAAGGGGGGTGTTCATTTATAACGAATAACCCCTTACATGGTAAATAATAAAGATATATTTGTTTTAGTTTCAAGAAGGTAGAACATTATTAGGAAAATTTCAAAATTTTTTCGATACAAATATGTTAATTTGCATATTTTCCCACAAATTTCAAATACCAATGTCCTTATTGACTACTAGAGGTTTGATCAACCTCCTCGCCACTAACTGAAAATATTTCCGTATCCAAACAGAATGCCAAAGAATCATTATTTAAACAATCGATTGCTGATAATATATGAACAAATATGTACACATCTCAATTAATGATGTATTTAATATGCGGCGATATTTCCCACTCTGTTGTAATAACGCTCATACCGCACTTATAACGTAAATAACCATTCTTTAGGTAAAGTTTTCCTTGCAACTAATACAAAATATTGCTATATAAAACTAAGAAACAATACGATTCATAAATCATTCGCAAGTAATGCCATGCAAGTAAGGCTTAGCTAAAGCATGTTTAAAATTCTCCTCGCCTGCGTTTTGCCAAATCTAACATTTTCCAAACGTGACTTCAACGCTCTATTCTAAATTATCATTACATTTTTATTACTGTTGAAATTTGCTAACACGTTACGCAAAAACCATTCTCTGCCATTAATTGTTGCTAATTTACAAGTAAATACGCAAGGTAATAAAAATATCCGAATTTGTATAGCCGGTTAGAATCTTACTTTATTCTTTAGCGATTTATTTTTCTTTACACTAAAAGTATATCTAATAAAATTGATAGCCAAAATGAGAAAATTAAAAGCATTGATTAGAGTGAAGTAAGGTACGAAAGCTACTATAATAAAAATACTTCAAAAATTAAATTCTGTACATTTACGGCGGCGTATCAGCTTGACTCACATCTATTTTTGGTGCAGAATTGATGAAATTTAGTTAAAGCATTTTCTTGTAATCAAACTCATACTCTCACATACACACTGTATTTCATTCTGTAAAAATTTCAAAACGCCTGAAACAATTTATCTCAATTACGAAAATGCTCTTAATTACCTTCCCTTATACCAATTCTGTATGCATTAGTTATTTACCTTACTAGTACGGTAAGAGCATTATTACAATCACGAATAGGAATTAGTTCGTGGTAACCACACAAGTGGCATGTAACGTATAGGGTTTTATCTGCGGTGGAGTGAATAAAATAATATGTTTAGTTATGTTTGATTGATCGTGTCTATGTGAATTTTCTGCATCAGTTTTTACCCAGGAAAATAAAAGAAATCTCGATTAGTGATTCAGAAAGTCTTCTCTTCGACATAGTGAGGTGCTTTCATTACTGCCAGAAAATTCACGCCATAAATACGAAAAATATACTATCGATTTGCTCTAACTAGATTTTGCTTCGAACGTAAGAGATACTTCTACCTATATGATTGGATAACCTGGCGTAGAACTGTGCAACATCAGGGTGATACATATCCAAGAAAAATAAGAAACAAATCGTAAACCAGATTTTAGAAGAATAAGGCGCTTCTTTGAGCAGGACTGACAAACTATGAACGAAACCTCGCGATGACTTAATAAACTTCGCACTGGTTCAATGTGATTGGGCGTGTTGACCTATTCCAGGAACGCCGCATCATATTCGCGATTTTCTTTTAATTTATATATAAATAAGCGACTGTCTGCGTTGCGTGACAAAGTGACCCAACCTAACCCAAACAGGTGAAAACTATTAGAAGCGCCGCACGTGAAGTAATTGCTCACGTTTTTGATGTCTGGGATAGAGAAGCAGAAAATAAATGTTTAGAGATTCACATTGAACATCATGCTGCATTTTAAACTGATGTTACTAATGATGTTTTTATATGTTTTTCCACGTTTTCAAAAGTGTGTCATTGTAAGCGTGGTTTCTAAATAAAAGGTTTTTCAGGTAAGATACTTAATTGATTTAATTATAGTAATATAGAGCTTTTTCTGGCCTTAGTCATAAGAAGGGTTTTATTGTACAATTAAGGGAATTTTCAGTAGCAAAGGGTTATTTTAGACAAACATTGGATTAGTTTGGGTTAGCGGGGTATTGTTGCTGGGGGAAACATAATGTTGTAAGAGCCTTTTTAGCAAGGAAACTTGAAAAGTTTCAAGATTTTAACATTGAAAATGTTTCTGTTTTACCTAGTATAGGGCCTCAAATCGTGAAAAGTGTATGCTACATTTGCCACATTATGACGTCATACGCGTGAGAGATCGTGTTAGTTTGTTTATTGAAACTTAAATTTGATCATAAAGAATCGGAATTGGTTCAAAGGACTAAAATAACTTGGAACTAACTGAATCTAACCGAAAGTTGATTGAACGGCTAAACAAACCTAGCCAAAAATAACCAAAATCACCAAAACGGGCTAAAACGTATGGAAATAGAATAAAAATATGAAAGTTCGTTAAAACTAACCCAAACGAACCAATTTTGGTGAGTAACCAAAAGCAACCAAAAACATTAAAATTGGTTATAACGTATCGGCACCGATTCAAATGACTAAAATAAATTAAACCTAACTGAAATTAACCGAAAGTTGATTGAACGACTAACCAAAAGTAACCAAAAGCACCAAAAAGGGCTAAAACCAAAGAATAAAGAAGAGAAAGGAAGAAGCTTGTGCGCCGTCTGACACTTAATACGTGCGACGAACTCCTGTGACATCGAGGAGGCTGCGGAGGAACCATAGTATGACACATTCTGACGTTATGTTTTGGTGCTTCCTACGTTTTGATAGTATTTCTTGTGTTAAAAGCTATTTTTTGCCATTTACTTTGATTTGAAACATTGTTTATTTGTTTAGTAATATTATTGTAGATAATGCGTTTATCCATATAGCGTTTATATAGATATTTAGTGGTAAAAGTGTGTATTTTGGACTAAAGAAGCAACGTAAACATGGTTACTTGTGCAGCTTGTGATCTTTCGAAAACGCCAAAAAATTCAGAACTTGAAATAACATTTCATCGGTAAGTAGGTATTTTACCCCTTATTTTTCTGTTTTTTACCATTTAATTAAGCAAAATTATAAATTGTCTAATTGTCAACAAATAGGTGACAGATCTAATCATGAGCGTACCCGTAAAAAATATAGCATTAAAATCAATTTTTGCTAGAATATTGGACAGTGTTAAAAATAATACTTCTTTTATACTTGACATGTTAAAGTTTATTCTGCCAATAAAATACTAAAATTAGTTATTTGAATATATTTGGGCATTTGAAATGCAAAAAAAAGCAAAATATGGTTAGAGAATAGTGCGTTAGTTTTGAAGGGTGCTGCTTCAATAAACTTAGGTAGTACATTTTTTTTTTTTAATAAGAAGCACACTTAAAAACTACCACACTATTATCTAACCATATTTTGCTTATTTTTGCATTTCAAATGCCCAAATATATTCACATAACTAATTTTAGCAGTTTATTGGCAGTAGAAACTTTAGCATGTCAAGTATAAAAGAAAAGTGTTTATTACTTTTAACTTTAACACTGTCTAATGTTCTTGCAAAAATTGATTTTTAATGATATATTTTTTACGGGTACGCCCATAATTAGATCTGTCACCTATTTGTTAACAATTAGAGAATTTATAATTATTTTGCTTTATTAAATGGTAAAAACCAGAAAAATAAGGGATAAAGTAGGTACCTACTTACCGATGAAATGTTATCCCAAGTTCTGAATTTGTTGGAGTTTTAGAAGGGCCACAAGCTGCACTTCTAACCATGTTTACTTTGCTTCTTTAATCCAAAATACACACCTTTACCCCTAAATATCTAATTAAACACTATAAGAATTAACGCAATATCTCCAATAATATTACTAAAGAAATAAACAATGTTCCAAATGAAAGTAAATCGCAAAAAATAGCTTTAAACACAAGAAATATCATCAAAACGTAGGAAGCATCCAAACATAACGTCAGAATGAGATATAATATAATATACTATACTGTCATGCCTTATTTAAAACGAATCGAACCCCAAATTTGCAAAAATTCTTTTTCATTTTATTTACTCAGTCGTTTAAGTACTAAAAAGCATTACTGGAAAGAAAAATCCCAAAAAAAAATTGTAAATGACAGCAATTTACAGACAATTTTACAAAATATCTTAAAGCCCACTAATTTATTAGATATTTTAGTGTTATTTTAAAGGCAAGCTATAGGATTTAACGGATAACATTTTCAACGTTATGTTTGATACTTTTCCATTTCAAATATGAAAATTAAACTTCTGTATGTAAATTTCAGGTGCCTAAACTTATATGTTTACATTAACATTTAGATACAAAAATTATCAAAAAAAAACAGCTGCTTTTTACATACTTCGTAACCATCATGTAATAATCATTCGCATTTAAAGATCCTTTACACAAATAGTGCACTATGTAAAAATCGTCCTCTCCTATTGGTCGATCCATATCGTATTACGATATGTCTGCGTGATGCAATCGATTTCTGTCAGGAGCTCTGGTGGTGTAGAGGTTTAGATCGCTGGGTCTCACCTGAAAAACGCGGGTTCGAACCCCGTTGCTTTTTTTATTTCTTTTTAAAGATTATGTTTCTAAACAGCTTTTTTTTTATTTTGGGTATGTCTTGGGTTAGCACCTGGTAAGGTTCCTTTTCTTGAGCCCCCGTAGCGAGCGAAGCGAGCGGAGGGCCATGCGGATCGACCAATGGGAAAGGCCGATTTTTATATAGTGCACTATTTGTGTAAAGGATCTGATAATGCTAATAATTCATGTAATTTAGAATAATTGTCAATTGGTGATGTTTTTTTATTTAAAACTTCACCTTACCTATTAACCTAGAAAACAGGTATAATTTTCCAAAAAATTAATAGGAAAACATAGAGCATATTATAGGTAAAACAAAATTGTTCACACACCACTTTTTCATGGTATTTTCCCAAGATTTCTTTATACAGGTATTTAGCCTAATAAAATGAAGTTTACACATCTGAAATTTATCCTAAGGAATTTAATTTTTATATTTCGAATATACCTAAAGTATCTTAAAACATTTAAATGATCCGCAAAAAACTCACGTATTTTTAAATACATGTTGGCAATATTTGTAAATTATAACTTTTTTTGAGATCACTGTACCAATAAGTAATAAACTATATAAATACAAGTATAAGTATTTATTTTTTTGTTGTGCAATCGTTTTAGGAGACGCCACTGGTAATCTGGCTCGCCATATGCAAGAACCAATCCGGTCTAATGTCAATATGTATTTTGCTCCTTCCTTCCTATTCTTTATTCATTGGCTAAAACGTATCGGAACAGATTTAAAATATTAAAGTAAGTTGAAACTAACCCAAATTAACAGAATAACGCATCGAAACCGACTGAAATGGCTAAAATAAATTGGCACTAACTGAAAGTAATCGAAAGTTAATTGAATGATTAACCAAAACTGACGAAAAATAACTAAAAGCACCAAAACGAGCTAAAACGTATCGAAATAGATTAAAATATTGAAATAAGTTAAAATTAACCCAAATTAACCGAATTTTGGCGACCAACCAGCATTAACCAAAAACATTAGAATTGGTAGGTAATAACGTATCGGAATCGGGTCAAATGACTGAAATAAATTAAAACTAACTGAAACTAACCGAAAGTTGATTGAACTACTAACCAAAACTAGCCAAAAGTAACCAAAAGTTTCAACACGGGCTAAAAAATATCGGAACAGGTTAAAAAAATTAAAGTAAGTTAAAACTAATTAAAACGAACCGAATTTTAGCAACTAACCAAAACTAACCTAAAGCATTAAGTTTGATTATAACGTATCGGAACCGATTCAAATGACTAAAATAAATTGGAACTAACTGAAAGTAATCGAAAGTTGATTGATTGTTTGACTAACCAAAAGTAACTAAAAGCACCAAAACGGACTAAAAAGTATCGGAACAGAACAAAAATATTAAAGTAAGTTAAAACTAACCCAAATTAATCAAATATTGGCGAGTAACCAAAACTAACCCAAACAAACCAAAAAAATTAAAATTGACTATAACGTATCGGAACCGGTCCAAATGACTAAAATAAATTTAAGCTAACGAAATTAACCGAAACTTGATTGAATGACCATCCAAAAGTAACCAAAAGCACTAAAAAGGGCTAAAAAGTATCGGGACAGATTAAAAATATTAAGGTAAGTTGAAACTAACCTAAATTAACCGAATTTTGGCGTCCTATTTAAATTAGCCAAAAACATTTAAATTGGATATAACATACCGGTTCAAATGACTAAAATAAATTTGAACTAACTGAAAGTAAATAAAAGCACCAAAATGGGCTAAAACGTATCGGAATAGATTAAAAATATTCAAGTAAGATAAAACTAACCAAATTTAACTACATTTTGGCGGCTTACTAAAACTAACCAAAAACACTAAAATTGGTAATAACATATCAGAACCGGCTCAAATGACTTAAATAAATTAAAACAAAATGAAATTAACCGGAAGTTGATTGAACGACTAACCAAAACTAACCAGAAGCACCAAAAAGTGCTAAAACATATTAAAACGGATTAAAAATATTAAAATAAGTTGAAACTAACTTAAATTAACCGAATTTTGGCGACTAACTAAAAATAACCAAAAACATCAAAAATTGGTTATAACGTATGGGAATCGGTTCAAACGACTAAAATAAATTAAAACTAACTAACCGAGAGCTGATTGAATGACTAACCAAAAGTAGATCAAAGCACCAGAACGGGCTAAAACGTTTCGCAACAGGTTAAAAATGTTGAAGCAAGTTAAAACTAACCCAACTTAACCGAGTTTTGGTTAAACTAACCAAAAATATAAAATTTGATTATAACGTACGGAGTCGGTTCAAATGACTAAAATAAATTGGAGCTATCTGAAAGTAACCAAAAGTTGCTTGAACGAGTAACCATAAGTAACCAAAAGCACCAAAACGGGCTAAAACGCATCGGAATAGGTTAAAAATATTACAGCATTTTGTATTATTTTTTTAAAATTATAATAATGCTTAATATTAATGTTGAAAATGCATTTATTTAATTAAATATATTATAAACACTCGTGTTTGTATTTTTACTTTTTTAAACTCTATCTTTAAAAACTATGTGAATTACAACACAAATTAAATTTTTGCGTTTTTATTCATCATTTTTAATGTCCTCCCGGTTGCATCTTTGCAAAGGACTGTGAATTTTTTTTAACTTTAATAACTTGCAGAAAAATTTACAATCGTTGTTAATCATTTTCATTACAAGGTTCCTAATATTTATTAATAATAAAGGTCATTATCAAAAATTGAGACCTAACATGTTCAATAAGAAAACTATTTCAAATATTAAAAGAGGCACATTTTTGTTTCTTCAAAACAGGTAGAAAAACGTTACCTTAGGTAACGGCTATAACAGTTTATACGTCATTTACTGTGTCCCACCCAATGTACCCTATGGCCGCAACATGCACAACATGTTTTCTACACTGGGCTCACCTGCTTTTACCGACCTGTACTGCTCTGACTGCGTCGCCTGTTTCTCAAGGGGCATCCCGGTTAAGGCTACTTTCGTATTGTGCGCCCTATCACCCTATTGGACACGCATAAGCGGCGTCCAACAGGGTTTTTCATGTACCATTATCCCAGCTTAACAAAACCGGCAATACAAGACTCAAATCACAAATAACTTGGCCAATACCCCCCCTCCTATCCCCGCACTTAAATCGAAGAGCAAAAACTAATAGAATTATATGAGTGACGTTATTAGTGCCAAACCTACCCTGAAAACGCATATAAAGTAGCGGTAGGTTTAAAGGCCTGAAACATATGAAATTTGGAAAGTAGATGTATCTCCCCCTTCTCTATCTCTCTCGCATGGGCAGCAGTGAAAAAGTATATACGAGAGCATAACACCAGCTAACTTTAAATTAAAGATTTAAATAAACTTACATTAGAAGTGAGTGACTCAATATCATCGGAAAATTGAAAATCATACGTTAAACTCCTTCCCTGTATTGAAGATAAATACTGAGAAGTGGGTGAACAAATTGAAACAGTTAAATACGATTTAACCATCACAGTGGGATCTTCAAGTATTGATGACGACACATCATATTTTTCAGACCAAGGCAGCGATTTAGAAGACGTTACTCGGAAGTTCATTCTAGAGCGAGACAACCCTCCAGAAAAAGAAGTATCGTAATCGAATGTCGTATGAGCAGCTTGTGTCTGACGGGTATTTCTGTTTAGCACAAATCTGGGCCGAATCATAAGTGCCGGCTCGTTCGAACACCATCCATAGTAGTATTGATAGTAAAGAGATAGGCCTGCTACGTTTCGTCGATGTTCAAGGCTATCAACGTTTTTATTCAACTCTGGGTCATCCACAAAATGGACTGTTTTCCTTTGTATGGAATTCAATGTCGTGAGCAAGTGTTTGGTCTCCACACACGGGAACAGTATTCCAGAGATGGTCTTATCTGGGCCATATAAAGCAATAAGAGCTTTAGAGTGCTTCTAGCTTTTGTGTTGCTGTCTTGGCAATTTTGGTGACGTGATTATGTTGACTCCCAGGAAGCTTATGGATAAGGCGAGAGTCAGTGTTTGTCCTGTCATTTATATGTCAGGTCTTGCGGTGTTTGTTTTTTTTTTGGAGAGACAGCCGCTTGCGTCCTTCCTGCGTTAAACTGGACTTGTTTTTCTCACCCCATTCCACAAACGCTTTCACATCCTCATTGATGCCAGCAATCTGATATTTTCGCTAGAGTTGGGACCGAGCAGCGGTTATTGGAATCTGAGAAATGAACGAGGACATAACAGTACCGTCGTTTGCAAAGCTGTAAGTAAAATTGCTTGTTCTGTCTAAGTGATAGTTGATATAGAGTTGGGACAGTGTGCGAGATAATATACACCCTTGAGGAACTCCGGCATTGTTTTGAAATTCCTCCGAGAGATGTCCATCAATACCAATGTGAATGCTTCGATCCCTTAAAAATTCGGAAAGCTGGTGGCAGTTCGTATTGGTACACAGGTAGGTCACGTAAGTAAGGTGATCTACCGTTGATCTGTGCCTGTGAAAACCATACTGGCGATCGGTCATGATTAGAAATATATTAAGAGCTATTTGTCAATGGCTTTTGACATGACGGGAACTAACGCAATTCGGTAGTTATTTGGAATCGTTTTTACCTTTCTTCGGCAATGGTTGCACCTGAATGCATTTTCAGCTAGAAGGAACGCGTATGATCGGGAGAAAAACTTCAGCAGCACATTTCTTAAGCACTATTGCGGGAAAGCCATTCGGTCCTGTGGACTTGTTATGTTCTAGTTCTTTGAATATTCGTTTCACTTCGCATTGGCGAAATACCAGATCTGGCATTCAGAAATTCACTCTCGGGATGGTTGGGGGAGTCTTTCCTTGAGGATCTAAGGTATAATTTGATGCAAACAATTTGGCAAGAATATTCCCTTTTTCTTTGGCCGTTTCCGTTATTGAGCCATCATCTTTTGACAGTGGTGGGATTGACGTGTTTGAGTTAATAAACTACTATATTAATATACTTCTCCTATTATTTAACATACATTGATTTTGCTGCTTAAATTCGATCCTCGCCGCCCCTGATCTAAAGGGACTCATACACTTTTTATACATCTCTCTCTGGGTTTTCTTTGAAATTCCGCACTATAAAAATAGCAAATTATTAGCTAAATAAATCATCCCAGGTAATTTCAATCCGTGCATTCCTGCATTTAAGTTAATACAAAATAATTTTCAAGTTCCTGGAAATTGTTGGGTTTTCGTAGTAATACTTTTTAGACGGAAGTAAAAGCTAAAATAAAATTTTAAACATTAGCCACGCTATTACAAGAGCAATCCTTTAATTTCCTCATCATAACATCAAAGATAGTCCTCGTAAATTAATATATCATACCTACTATTGTGTTTGTAATAAATTGTCTTGACATTTTCTATATACAAGTTAAAGGATAATTTGATTAGTTGCTTGCCAGAAAAAATAATCTAATAGATTACTATCTTATATTAATCAGTGTTTAACTACCTCGCCTGTCAAAGATAAAACGTTGGAATTATTACCAATTATTTAAATGGAATTAAAAATAAAAATATATTTATTAGCCTATAATACAGATATACTTAATTAATTAATTGCTAGCTTTTTCTTTTACCGGTTACACACCGCAATATAACGATGTATCTCAACGGGATATGTTTTGCGTCATCATTCGTGTGCTCCCGACCTACAGATATCTTAATTCTGCTAAAGTAATGAATTACTAAAAAAAATAACATACATTTTTCGATAAATGCTGTTATTTACTTTTAGATTTTAGGCATCACAAGAAATTAAAGTAACTTTTCCTGTAAATACGACTTTCCTTTTAAAAATAAAAAATGCTTATCCTTTCATTTATTGGCATAGTCTAATTTCTCAGTTTTGTATATTTTTAACAATTATGTTAAATCTTCAATTAGTTAAACGATTAATCGATTAGTTGCGTCTTATAAAAGAGGTAATGTGCCTCTGTCACATTTATCATTTGTTAATTCAGTATTTATGAGGAAAATATACGAAAACTATTTGTGATGTGCTAAAGTCGGAGGAATTATACCCATTTATAATAACGTCATTTTTGTTTATCTTTCTTTAGTATATTCCAAACGGCGCGGCGCGGCGCGGCGGCGGCAAACTTTTGAAAAAAATTGGGGTCCGATGATTATTCATTTTTTATATACTTGGCTATGTGAAGTATTCGTCACTGTCAATCAAAAACATTGCTTTGTCAACTTGTTATCGAAAGTTATTTCGAAAAGTTTTAAATAATGCCGAGAAAAAGATATAATAGTTATAATGAACAATCGCAGCTGATAATTGCAAATATATTGGCTTTTTTCGACTTGAAAAGGAACAAGTCCGAAAGGGAATTGCACTTCAAATTGAGAATGTGATACAGCGAGTCGCAGATGCAACAAAATTTGAATAATATAACTCGGGACACAATTTATTCTATGTACGCCATGGGCAACAATAAGAGAAAAGTCCAGGGAAAAAATCGAATATTTTGAGTTTTCGGTAATTATTTACTATCCGAACGCACGCCCATTTTTGAACTTTTTGGGGCAATGATCATTTTAGGTGGTTAAAAGTAATGAAGTGAAAAAGAATCCAATGGCATAGGTAGCAAATTTTGAGTTGGTAAAAATATTAGACGTTAAAGTGAAAGAGCCCACATGACTATCTGAACGCACGACTGAAATTTTTGAGGCAAAACTCATTTTAGTAGGTTAAAAATAATTAATTTATAAATAATCCAGTTACGTTGGGGTTTGGAACCTTCGGCAACATGCACTAAAACAGAGTTTTATCCACAATACCGAAACAGATTTTTTGCACTCGACGCGCGTTTAGCTAACCATGTTAGCATCTTCAGGAGATGATTAAAACTTTTTTAATTTTTAATCATCTCCTGATGATGCTAACATGGTTAGCTAAACGCGCGTCGAGTGCAAAAATTCTGTTTCGGTATTGTGGATAAAACTCTGTTTTAATTAAATAATCCAGTGGCGGAGGTTACAAATTTTAAGTTTTGGTGAACATATTGGCCATCAAAGTGGAAGAGCGGATACTAAACTACAATTATCTATCGCAGGCTACTTTACTAATCATCTGCACATTTATTTTTTAACTTTTTGGGATAATAAATTGTTTTAAGCTGTTAATAAATTATCATCTAATGGTGGAGGTGAGAAATTTCATTTCTTCGCACAAAGCTGGGACAAATTAGTTTGGTTAATTTGGGTTAGTTTCGGTTCGTTTAAACCAGTACTAGCTTGTGTGAAAAGTTGCGCAGAGAAAGGTTTTCGCGAAGCGCAAGCCTTTCTTCGCGTAACGCTGGAGCAAATTAATTTGGTTAGCTTGGGTTAGTTTCGGTTCGTTTAAGCCAGTACTAGCTTGTGTGAAGAGTTGCGCGGAGAAAGGCTTGCGCGAAGTGCGAGGCTGAGATGGATGAAGGTGAAGGTTTTTTATTTTTTTATATTTGGCAAACCATGTATTTTCTCTTGCGGATTTAATAAATTTGCATCCTAGCTTCTTTTTTGTCTTTTTTTGATCGCTTCTATCAACATAACGACTTTTGTCGCATCGATATTTGAACAAGTTTATAGAGATCGACCGAAAACCGTTTTTTCTTTTCGACCGAAACCGAAATTCGGTGCAAAATCGAAAATAAAAAGAGAAGACAAATTTCAAATTTCTGTTGTCACAATTTATAGCAATTTCAGATAAAAACTAATAAGATTACAAATAAAAACCAGGAGAGGAACCACATGCTTCTTCACTTCTCGAAATCGAAATCAAATCTCATTCTGCCTTCTGGCAAATGTCTCGTCATTGGTCATATATAGCTTATTCGATTCTTATTCGCTTTATTATTATCACTGTGTTCCTCGAAGCTCGACGATCATCCCCACACCATAGCGTGCTGACTCAACCGAGAACGAAACGGAAGTAACCACCTAGGTGTCATGTGATCTTGGTCAGCCAGCAAAAGTGACACGAGCGACTAGACCACCAATACTTTTTTTCGGCTTCGCGGCCGAAAAGTTTCATTTTTTTGGGGCGAAAACAAAATTCGGCCGAAAAGGATATTTTGGCCGAAAATGGCGGAAAACCGAAACCGAAAACGAAATTCGGTCGGTCTCTACAAGTTTATATTTAAATTTGCAACATTTTTACAATGAGGACAAATGAAATAGTTGACTTGACATTTAATGTCAGATGGTGCCGCAATTCGCACATATTTCTTCATGGCCAACTTTTTTTTTCTGACGTAATTATTATTAATGATGATTGATATTACTTTTAATTAGTAAAGTAAGCCTTGGATAGTTTGTGTTAGGCTTGATTAGATTGGGTTAGTTTGTGATCGATTTTCCATTATTAAAAAAACTAGCAGCCATTGGGTAATTGTTTAGTATCCGCTGTTTCACTTTACGGTCTAATATTTTCACCAAAACTTAAAATTTGCAATCTTCGCTACTGGATTCTTTTTAAATTAATTTTTTGTTAATCAACTAAAATGACCATTGCCCTAAAAAGTTCAAAAATGAGCGTGCGGTTGGATAATAAATTAGCAGCCATGAGGTAATTGTTTAGTATCTGCTCTTTCACTTTGACGTCTAATATTTTTACCTACACTTAAAATTTGCAACCTCTGCCACTAGATTTTTTTTAAATCATTATTTTTAACCACCTAATATGACAATTGCCCCAAAAGGTTCAATATGGGTTTGCGTTCGGATAGTAAATTAGCAACCATGGAGTATTTGTTTAGTATCCGCTCTTTAACTTTGACGCCTAGTATTTTTATCAACACTTCAAATTTACAACCTCCGCCACTGGATTCTTTTTAAATTCAAAATTTTGAACCACCTAAAGTGACAATTGCCTCAAAAGGTTTAAAAATGGGGTGCGTTCGGATAGTAAAGTAGCAGCCATGACGTAATTGTTTAGTATCCGCTCTTTCACTTTGACGTCTAATACTTTTACCAGTACTCAAGATTTTTTTATTTCATTATTTTTAACCACCTTATATGACAATTGCCCTAAAAAGTTCAAATATGGGTGTGCACTGTAAAAAGTGAATGCAAGTTTCAGTAATATTACCATTATAACTAAGTATGCAATTTTTACTTCCTATTTGGTAGAGACCGACCGAATTTCGTTTTCGGTTTCGGTTTTCGGCCATTTTCGGCCAAAATATCCTTTTCGGCCGAATTTCGTTTTCGGCCGAAAAAAAACTTTTCGGCCGCGAAGCCGAAAAAAATTATTGGTGGTCTCGTCGCTCGTGTCACTTTCGCTGGCTGACCAGCATCACATAACACCTTTGGGTGGTTACTTCCGCTTCGTTCTCGGGGATGATCGTCAAACTTCGAGGAACACAATGATAATAATAAAGCGATTACGAATCGAATAAGCTGTATATGACCAATGACGAGGCAATTGCCAGAAGGCAGAATGAAACATGAGTTCTTATGAAAAAGCCATTAATATCAATTTTTTGAATAATTGCGATACATCATTGATTCTGGGACCTTAGAAGCTCTTAAAGTCCGTAATAAAAAATCCAGGGCCGTATATACAAAAACAAAGTTGACGATGGCAGCTCAAAGACGAAACGTCGGTTTAAAAATCTGATAACACCATATTGTAGAAAAGAAAAAGTACCAATGAGAATGTGACATTTATTTTGTTATATCTATTCAAATAAAGTCATAAAAAAATAAAAATGAAATCGCGAATATTCGGTTTTTTCCAAAAATCTTCGGAAGCGTTCGGAATTTTTAAACTTGTAAGGTGGCATTTTGATCAGCATCAAATTGCGCAACTTTGACTCCATTTAACCGACCTCGTATCTCTTCTAGTTCCCGAGATCCCAATGATGAGGCTCGAATTTGGGACACCCTGTATAATAATGTAATAAAAAGTAAGCTTACAGTAAGTAAGTAAGTTTACCTAAACCAAAACGTAGATTTATATTAATGGTCATAAAAGAACATATTAGATTCTGTAAAAACTTTTGCTTTCTTACGTAAATGATTTGAATAAGAATGGAAATTCACGCAGCATATCAAAGAAATCTTTACACAATTAGTCAAGGAAAATATACTTGTCTTGTAGTTTATGGTAATTTTACTGGAAGGTCCAAGGCAGCCAACGATTGAGTATGTAATTTTACATAAATACTTTTTTCTTCAAACGTCAGTAAATCCGTCATTACTCGACTGTGTAGGCGGCCGTGAAGTTTCGTTTTTCCTCCGCCGGAGCTTTACTTTTCACTTTTCCGCCGGCGGAGGTAAAAGTGTTGTCATAGCAACATAGATACAATACAAACAAACAACAAAATAAGCATCAACAACTCAAGATTTATTAAACTACAATTTGTATTTATCACTCAGTTTGTGACTGCATTTCTAAAAATCACTAATTTAGGAACAAATTGGTTATTATTTAATCGAACTTACTCAATAACTGCTTATCAATACGGAATTAAAACGCAATCGGAGACGCAATCTTAAAAAAATAATTATTGTTGACAGTGTCCACTGACAGCTTTATGTTACTTTACCATAGCAACAACCTGTGCCTATTCACCGACACCGGTCTAAGCCGCCTTGCGAACCCACTTATCTTTAATAATAATTAGATATTATTACTATTAAAAAGAGATGTTTTTGCATTAGTTTGTCGACATTTGAAGAAAAAACAGCATATTTTATTTGGAGGAAAAGTTACTTTTCATGGCTTGCTCTCTATTACTAGCCTCACTCCGTTCGGCTGTTAAACACGAGCGCGCCATGAAAAGTATCACTTTTCCTCCATATAAAATAATATACTATTTACTGTATGCGTTCGGATTTATATTAATGGTCCTAAAAGACCATATTTGATGCTGTCAACAATTTTGCTTTTTTACGTAAATGATTTGAATAAGAATGGAAATTCACACAGTATATCAAAGAAATCTTTACACAATTAGTCAAGGAAAATATACTTGTCTTGTAGTTTATGGTAATTTTACTTGAAGGTCCAAGGCAGCCCGTTGCCAACGATTGAGTAATTTTACATAAATACTTTTTACTGTATGCGTTCGGATAGTAAATTAGCAGCCATGGCGTAATTGTTTAGTATCCGCTCTTTAACTTTGACATCTACTATTTTTACCCACACTTAAAATTTACAACGTCCGCCACTGAATTATTTTTAAATTCATTATTTTTAACCAGATAAAATGACAATTGTCCCAAAAAGTTAAAAAATGGGTGTTCGTTCGGATAGTAAACTGTTTCCATCGACTCATTGGCTCCTTAAGAAGATAGATCAAAAGTATAGGCTTCAAGTGGAAAAAATCAAATATAGAAAATATTTGATGGACTTGCCAAATATTGTTCATAAAAGAATCATTTTTTTAAGGCAGTATATAAAAAATTGAAATTTGGGTCCGGAAGGTTTTACTCCAGTTTTGATTGAAGACGTGGATCTTTAGCAAGGGATCATTTCGTAGCAGCTGGTACAATGACACCAAGCACCAAGAAAAAAACAGTGAAAGTAAAAATATGTTATCTTTTTAGATTTTTTTTAAATAAAAAATGGTGCCTTGTAAATCTTCATAATTCCGTCTGTTTCATATTTTTAACAACTTATAAAAGTACAAAAAAAAATAAAAAGTAGGTCTAATCGAACAGTTTGGAAACTATGGCCCTTCGAAGTCCCCTCGCGGATCTCTCAAAAAATCGCAGCGAAGCAATATATAGCCTAGGAATGCAAAATATTAAGTTTGCGTACATAAGGATTATTACAGATTATGAAGCTTATAATATTGTTCCGCCCTGAATTTCTGGGAGATATTACAAAGCGCCGGCCGTACCTCCCAAACAATCCTAATGATTTCTGATTTTATTCACAAGTAGGGCTATATAAGGGAATTTGACTTTATGTACTATGTGCATGGAACATTACTTATTATAATTATATTAAATTTATGTGCTGGTAGAATGATTTCGGATATTTTTGATGATTAAGAGAAATTGAGTTATCTTTTATTTTTTAAGGTCCTCGTTATATATTGTGGTCCACGCCGGAACCAAAGATAGATTCATCAAGAGCACGAATTTAATATTCAAAAGTGGATTAAAGACGGGTGATTATCATCACAATATGAACAGGAAAAACAGGTTTAAAACTTAGCTGATTCATAATCATGAACAATGCAAGTTACCACTCTGGTTTATTAGAAGAAATCCCGAGAAAATTTTGGACAAAGCAGAGACAGTTCGAATGGTTGAAGAAATCAATACTGACTTTCCAGAAAAGGCCATGAAAGATCAAATATGGAGTATTGCACGCAGAAACTGCCCTAGTGAAAAAAAAAATACTTCCTTGATGAATATATTAAACCTTTAGGACACAAAATTTTGCGACTGCTACCATACTACCATACCATTGCCAGTTTAACGTAGTTGAAATGGTATGGTCGGAATGTAAACGAAAATACGATCAATATATTTTCAATCTTAAGAGGTCACCTTCAGAAGTTCTGCTACATAGGAAAGGGTAATGTAAGTTAAAATAATGTTATACCATTCTTCCTATTATTCACAATTTTTGTAAGCTCAGTTTTGTTACTTCTACTGCTCGTATATTACATTCTCAATTTGAAGGGCGTTTCCGTTTCGAAACGAAAAGCCAATTTATTTAAAATTAGCATCTGCCTTTGTTCATTATTCATGGTTATTCATAATAATTATTAATTGTTATTAAGTTTGTTAATAAATAAATAAATACTACAAGATTGTTTTTATTTTTTGAGATTGAAAGTGTATAGATGAATGTCAAAAATATAATCTACTGCTAAATCACCATTTGTTAATTTCTGAACGTATAAAAAAATAACAGACTATTAATTTCTGAACGCGATAGTAAAATTTTCTAACCTAATATTGGTTGACAAAAATATCTACGCCGTACGTATTTTTTTCACCTGGATGACGTAACTACAAATGGGTATAACTTCGACTTTACTATCACTGTCAGTGATTGTTTTGTGGCCGTTATTAGTGTTTATTATTTAGACTTCTTCTTACAGATACTATAAAATTTTAATTAATTTTTTTCTTGTCTCAGTACGGATAAAATTCATGCAGAATATCTTGATATTATGGTTTTATACGCACGTGCAAACATGTTGGTAGAAAATTAAATAACACACTTATGATTTCGTACCGTTAAATGCACGCCGGCATTATAATCACAACGCACAAATTTTGTCTCAGAAAGAAACCCGACGGACGATCGCTAACATAATATGAATTCTAAAAAATATAATATGTTTTAACCTTAACCAAGTAAATATTTCATTCATAATTTGTTCCCACAGCGATTTACAACTATATGCGTTTAACTCAAAATTGAGTAAAAAATGTAAATTTTATTCCATTCTTAGTCGATTTATAATACAAAATACAAGACATAAATGAACGCTACATTAAACTGTGCGTATAATTACCTATTTTTAGCTAAAACTCAAAATATTGCTATGATGTATCCTACCAAATTGATTAAAGATAATAACACACAAAAAAAATAGTAAAAGTAGAACATTCCCAAAGCATCAAAAACGTAACAATTAAACAATTCATTTCGATCTATGTAATGTAGAGCGTTTGCCGAACTTGACGACAGTATTTACATCCCACCGAATAATTTATTGTTGCAACTGGTTAATTAATCTATTTTTATCATATATATGTTTATTTACCCCACATATATTTTAGAATTAGAATTAATACCTTCACTTCTCTCGGAAATAATGCAATTTTCAATAATCACAAAAAATCAAAGCAACTTTTCGTGCAAATACGAGTCCTTTTTAAGAATTAATTCTTTAATTTTTTAAGCAATTTAATTTAAAATAAAGCTCTGCAAATTAAGGTAGTTCGGATTAATTTTTGTATAATCCCAACAATTTCCTGTAATATTTATTTATTAGCTGTTTTATGTAGAATAACCTGTCCATATCATTGTTAAAAGGGAAAATATATAATTAAATTGGCAAATTCATACGTGATATAATTTTTCTAACAGTCTAAACTATCTGTATCTTATTGCGAGAACTGCTATATTATTGACTGTGTTGTACTATAATTAGCATATTCATGATTTAATGACTATTTACGCTGTTCTTATAGATAGATACTTAGATATGATATTAATTTCTTATCAGCACCAACGGGATTCATGCATAATACTTGGACATTAGGGCCTATAATCGACTCAAATATATTTTGTGCAAATATTACGAGAAAAATTAAACAACCCAGTTATAATCACAATGCACCAATTTTTATCCCCCAAGAAACTAACTGAATACTTCATAATTTGCAATTTTCAACTATTTAAAAGGGTCGCGCATGTAATTCGAAATCAAGTTTAGAATTGAAAATATCACCCCATAAATTGATTTCGAATACGAAATTAACGTTTTTCATGAATAATACATTTGCTTTAAATGTAATTGCGTTAAACTTATCATTAAATTGTTTTTGACCAGAATTCAGAATATTATTCTTTTGTAGCTCGACAATATAAAAACAAAAAATACAGTAAAAGTAGAATATTCCAAAAGCTTCAGAAAGAATAACTATTATCTTCAAACTCATCTCATAGTACATGCCTACTAAATTTAAATTTTTCTCGAAAATAATGCAATTTATTCTCGGAACTTTTAGGCATAACAAAAAATGAATGTAACTTTTGGTATAAAAATGCCTCGTTAGCTTAGTTTATAATATGGATCTCAACTTCCTGGGCACCACAATACAAGAAAAATAAGATAAGGAATTAAGTAGAATATTTTGAATTTTTGTATAATCTTGGCAATTATTATATTCAGTCTTTAGCTAGTTAAATGATAGCTTGATAGACGCTTTGTAGGGAATCGCTGTCATTATTTAATTTTTATCATCTACTGATTTAGTATTATGATGAAAAATTCAAAATAACAATTTGATTAAATCGAGGAACATATCGTCGCCTTGCACGCGAAAAGGTGTATCTCAAAAAATTTACTTTTTTAGATATGCTTTCAGTTTACGTCTTTAGTCGATATTTAGTTGCTGTCGAAAGGACGTATCTCAATTTTTATCCTAAGCGGGGTTATTTAGGAAAACATTTTAAGCGCAACTCACTACAGCAAATTATAAAGGGTCACAAAAAGGCCGATGTCAATTACGCCTTTTTTTCTACTATATTTTATTTATTGTTGAGATATGCCCTTTTAATTTTATATTTCTTATGTGTTTACTTTTTACATTTTCATAACCATAACTAACCAAATAACTGATTGATAATTTGTACTCTTTAACTATTTAGAAGAGTGGTGTATATAATTTGAATAAAGTTTAAAATTGATAATTTCACTCAATACTTTTTTTATAAATTTTAATAATATGTTTTATTATAAGTTCTTTCATACCGAAATGATCGTTATATTAATTGTTTTAAAGATAAACATGACAAATATAGTAATCGCAAAGCTTCAAAATAAGCAAGAAAAAGCAAGGTGGCAGAATATTCCGTTTTCTTGTATCACAGAAACTTGACGAATGCTAAAATATGAAATAATGTCAAAAATAAAACTAATGACACTGTCATAATTTTAACTAACTGAATACTTCATTCATAATGTGTACTTTTCAACTATTTAGAAGTGTTGTGTATATAATTCGAAATAAAGTTTGAAATTAACGGGTCCATAACACTTTAGCGTCACACAAAATAAGAAAATTTTCTATGTTAGAGAGAGTGATTCTTTATAAAAAAGTGTGGATGGAACTTTCGGAAAACTTACATCTACCTATACCGAATTTTCGACCTTCGGACCTGCGCATTTGGCAGCAGCCCAGTGTTGTTCTAATATTTCGTTCTTGGCTCGCTCCGGGGGCTCAACCAGACAAAACTAACCCAAATTAGATAACGTAGAAAAGGGTAAATTTTTACTTAGCGCCCTTTTCGAATTTTGCAATTTAATTTCGTGTAACGTGTATTAGATAGTATTAGAAGTGTTTTGTGACACGATACATATTGCGCAAAGCACATTTGATGCCAAAAATTAAAAAAAAATCCCAAATGTTTCAAAAAGTAGAATAGCAGCTTGTCAAACCACAGCTAACCTAAACTAACCCATACTAACCAACACTAACCCAAAGTAACCAAAACCAACCCAAACTAACCATTGCCAACCCAACAAACCAATACTAACTCAGACTAACCCTAAATTAACCAAAGTAAGAAAATAAGCGCGCAAACAAACGCGCTTGTCTCTTCACTATCTCAGACTAAGCAAAACCAACCCAGACTAACCCAAACTAACTAACAGTAACTCAAAGTAACCAAAACCAACCCAAATTAACCAAAGCCAACCCAAACAAACCAAAACTAACCCACACTAACCCTAAATTAACCAAAGCCAGGAAATAAGTGGGCAGGTCTCTTCACTATCTCAAACTAAGCAAAACTAACCCAGACTAACCCAGACTAACCAATACTAACCCAAACTAACCTAAAGTAACGAAAACCAACCCAAACTTACCAAAGCCGACCCAACCAAACCAAAACTAACCCAGACTAAACCTAAATTAACCAAAGTAAGGAAACTTACTGCTTACTTCATTATCCCAAACTAGGCAAAACCAACCTACACTAACCAAACCTAACCCACACTAACCAACACTCACCTAAAGTAACCAAAACCAACCCTGACTAAACCAAACTAACCAAAGCAAACCCAAACAAACCAAAACTAACCCAGACCCTAAATTAACCAAAGTAACGAAATAGGCGCGCAAACAACGATCTCAAACTGAGAAAAAACCAACCCAAACTAACCAAAACTAACCCAAACTAACCAACACTAACCCAAAGTAACCAAAACCAACCCAAACTAAGCAAAGTCATCCCAATCAAACCAAAACTAACCCAGACTAACCCTAAATTAACAAAGTAAGGAAATAACTAACGTTTGTTTGCGCGCTACATGCGCTTGTCTCTTCGCTATCTCAAAGAAAAGACCCATCGAGCTAAAGCTCTCGGGGTCTTTTCAGATTGTAAACGAAAATGTGTCTCATAAAAATTTTGAAAAATAATTTTTTTCTTTCAAATCAACGGTCTTTTCGATAAGACATCTCCGCTATCGGTATATTACTGTTGACATGTTGGCAATAACGCGTAAAATCGTGCTTGCTTACGTTTTCACTTCGCTTCGTTTGTTTCTAGACAAGCTTCTACCTACAGCAAATTTTCGACCATTAGACTAATATTTCACTTCACGCATGGCCCTTCGCTCGATTCGAGGGCGCAACCAAACAAAACTAACCCAAGGCAATGCCCAAAATCAAGAAAAACAACTAAAAAATATCTGAATTAACACCTACGCATGCGAGAAGGCTCAAAATTTGTGTTATTAGACGCTATTACCAAAGGCAAATTCGAATAAATGAACGAATTCATATTTCAAATTTCCAACAGCCTAAACGATATATTATCTTATTGTGAGAAATATTGTAGCTATTATAATAATTATTGTTTAGAATCATCATTGACATAATTATGATTTAATTATTATTTACCTTCTACTTACAGATACTCTAAAACATTTTAATTTCTTCTCAGTACGCTTTCACGCATAAACTATCCAACCGATCATCATGAAATTTTGTACAGATATTTTCAAGAGTATGGTAAAGGACATAGGACACTTTTAGCTTTTACCCGCGGTTTCGCTCGCGTTCATTTTAACGGTTAGTTTTAATCCTATTTTCCCCTCGTACACTACTTATCATGACATTTTTTACAGATGTTTTCAAGAGTATAGTAAAGGACATAGGACAATTTTAGCTTTTACCCGCGGTTTGCTCGGGTTGATTTTTACGGTTATTTTTATCCTATTTTCCAGGCGTAAACTACTTAACCGATCATCATTAAATTTTGTACAGATTTTTTCAAGAGTATAGTAAAGGTCATAGGACAATTTTAGCTTTTACCCGCGGCTTCACTCGCGTTGATAATTACGGTTAGTTTTAATCCTATCTTCCATGCGTAAACTACTTAACCGATCATCATGAAATTGTGTACAGATATTTTCAAAAGGACATCTTTTAGCTTTTACCCGTGGCTTCGCTCGCGTTGATATTTACTGTTAGTTTTAATCCTATTTTTGTTTTCTTGAGGTTATATTTGTAAAAAGTTTTTCCTTGATTTTACGCATGCCTTGGGTTAGTTTTGGTTAGTTTTTGTTCATTGCGCCCCTGTAGCGAGCGGACGGCTATGCGTGAAGTGTAATTATTAGACATTCTAATGCAAACGTTACAGATGTAAACACTAAACAACGCACGTCAGGAGGTATCTGTGACGGGAATGTGTTTTGCAGGCTGTCTGTAACCGTTCTAACGCCAGAATATAGGCAACCAATTTCAAATAAGTGGTTGCCTATATTCAGGCGTCACGCGGCCCAAGGCATTAGATTTTCATGTCGATGATGTGGATATAGGATATGTTTACACGTCAGTGTCTCGAGTACTAGCAGATTCGCTCAATTTTATTTATTGATTTTTAAAAATCAAAAAATGGGAATC
The DNA here is from genome assembly GCA_016904865.1 of Pissodes strobi. NCBI lineage: Eukaryota > Metazoa > Arthropoda > Insecta > Coleoptera > Curculionidae > Pissodes > Pissodes strobi. The sequence goes on along the minus strand of MU187291.1, from coordinate 18,304 downwards.
ATTTTGCCTAAACATATATTAAAAGAAATCAAGATATTTTTTACAGCAGAGCAGTGAGTTATATCTCATTGAAAAGGTCTTGAAAATACTTTTCAAATGAGCCACCACTCAACATAGGTATTTAAAACAAAAATTGAAAATTAAAAAAATCAAGTTTTCCAAAAAAGTTTTTTTTACTTTTTTCAAAAAATTACATTCTTTTTGGTCAATAATTTAGCAAGATATTCACCAAATTTCGGGATGGAGAAATGATGAGTTCATAGGGAACACAAATATTAGCAAAAATTACAACCTTTCAAATGATATATAACTCACTGCTCTAGTGTAAGTATTTCTTAAGATATCTCGATTCTCTTAGTATATGTTTAGGGAAAATGGTCACTTTTTTGTTTGAGAGCGCCTTGTTTTGTGAATATTGGTCAAATTTATATTTTATAGGTGATTTGGATTACACTTTACTTGTTTTTATAATGTTTTTATGTCACATTTTAATACGTATTTCCCTAGACGCAATTTCTGCAAGAAATAATATAAAATCTTGGGTTAGTACAGAAATGAAAACTTTTAGCGTAAAACTAAAACATCTATTCCAACAACAAAAAACTGACCCTAGACTAAGTCAGACATATAGGGAAGCAAAGTGTGAGCATAATAGACTTGTTAGAAATGGCAAAAAAAGCTTCTATCAACAAAAAAATTTTTAATTCAGATAATATCACTAAGAGCTCTTTCACACGAGGATGCTGTATGCGACATACGCGTATCCAAGATACAGGTTAAACATACATTCAAATGGACCTATTCACAGGGCACGAGCGACGCATACAGAATCGCGATTCCGAAGTTCTGTATCCCGGCAACTTCAGCCGCCGGACGCTGAATGCGTATGCCGCATACAAAATTACCATTACAATATATGGTCCATGGACGTGTTCAAACATGGATGCTTTTGCATCAGAGAAGATATCATAGACGCAGGATATTTTTGAGTATAAATTCACTCGTCATAGGTATTATTTACTATACGTCTATAGTGATGAACCTATGCACGGCACTGCGACTATTTTAGTACTGATTAAAGAAATACGTGAATTCGATGCAGCAGTCCAAGTTTTCGACCGCGATTCTGTATCTCGGATACGCGTATCTCGCATACAGTATCCTCGTGTGAAAGAGCTCTAAAACGACCTGGAATGTAGTCGCTGAGGTTACTAATAAAAATAAATACCACAATAACCTTCAGTTGGTAAAAAAATTAAAGAATTGACAGGATCCCCAGAGGGTGGCAGATTTGTTTCATTCCTTCTTTAAAAAACGCGCCAATTGAAGTAACTAACAAGTGTCACATAGAATAAACCAAAAAACGAATAAGCCTATGGTTGTTTATCAAAATCGAGAAAAAATTTGAATACCATATCTAGAAAATTAATTGCTTGATATTCTTAATAAAAAACTAAAAACCAAAAGATCTTTTGGATGCGATGCATTTCCAAACTTTTTATTAAAATGGGTTTTATTTATATTATAAAACCAATAACTTATTTAGTAATTTTGTCATTATGTGAGGGAAAATGTCCATCTAGTCAAAAGGTTGGGAAGATTGTTCCATTGCTTAAGAGAAGTAGTAAAACAGACATAAATATTTATACGCCAGTTACACTTACAATGATGTTTTCCAAAAATTTTTAATACGCTTATCTGGATAGACTCTTGTACTTCATGGATGGGTATCAGATACTGTCTGATGACCGGTACGGCTTTCGTGGTGGGAGATCCACTATTCAAGCGGTCACATTTTTTTGGAATCTATCTTGGAAGCTGTAGAGTCAGAAGCGATCACATCTTTTTTGGAATCCATCTTGGAAGCTGTCCTATTGGAGTCCTTTGCAACCTGAGCAGGGCGTTTGACTGTGTCACTGTCAACCACGATCTGATGCTTCATAAAGTGCGTTGTTTTGGTATTATCGAACCATCTTTAAATTTATTTGAAACATTTTTATGTGAAAAAGGCAATACATTAGTAGGATGTACCGAGATGGTGGGTTTTCCTATGTGATAACGTCAGATTTGTCATCTGTAAATATGGGCGTTCCGCAGGGATCTATATTAGGTCCAATTCTTTTTCTCATTCATATAAGTGACTTGGAAAACATGCGGACACACCTCTCAGATCATTTTGAAAATATCTTTTTTAAGGAATTTGCGGCCGATCATGCGATGCTTGCTTGGAGAATTCCTATAATTTAATCGGGAGGGATGTAAATAATTAAAACAATCAATATTTAAATCCCCCAAAAGAGAGTCAATCAGTTATGTTAAATTTCTTGGCATATTTCTTGATAAAAATGTGAGTTTTAAAAGTCCTTGTAAACATTTACTGTACCTGTTGGGATCCAACATTTATGTTTAAAATAATTTAAAAAATATTTTGACTGGAATTCAAATCGTACAAGTGTGCTCACATTGAGAGTAGATTAAAATATGGAGTAATTTTGTGGGGTTGTTCGGTTGATTCCACTAATGGTTTGTGGCTCAGAAGCGAGCCATCAGATGTATGGCGGGGATCTCAAAACGTATCTCGTGTAAGCAATATTTTAAACATTTCAATATTTTAACTTTGTATAGTCTTTACGTGTTTGAAATGTGTATAAAAATTAAAAAATATTTTTGCTCAATAGTGAAATCCACTCAAATAATACTAGAGCAAAGGATGATTTTGGAGTACCATTTGCTAAATAGAAAAGCTCGTATAAATTACCTAATGTCAGTGGTGCTAGGTCTTTTAATAGCTTACCTACTGAACTAAAAACATGTGATAACTTCCTGAGATTGTATCTAGGGGTCTGTATTCAGTAGAGGAGTATTTTACATAGCCTTGTAGCTGTAGGTAGTTGTAGTTTATAGGATCAATTTTTGACAATTTCCTATAGAAATTGTACTTTGTCTAAAAGGAAAATAAAGATTATTTATTTATTTATTTTAAGAGAATGGTAAATCCAACCACAGAGATTTCGAGGTGAATTTTGTTAGTTTTTATTCCAATGAAAGCAAGACAGTCTTAAACATTCCGATAAAACTTTTGACTTTCCTTCGGAAGACAAAACGCGAAATTGAGCCTTAACCGCTTCCACTAATCTAACAAAGTTTCTAAAATCAATGTTTTTATCCCGTAAAAATCGAAAGTAGGTAATTATTCCATTTTGACTACACGAAGGTAAGAAAATATGAAACTGAATAAATATATTAAAATATTTTCAAGAATCTTTGTTTTAAGTCAAACTTAATAATCAAAAAACTAAAATGTGTATAAAAACTCTTCTTGCGTACGCTTTTTGTAAATTATTAAAAGATTTTACTGCTATCGGCAACTTAACGACAAGAAAAGAATTTATTGTGAACACAACAAAAAAAAACATTAACTTCAGTAAACAATTTGATAGATAGTACAAATGGCCCCAAAATGATTTAAATAATAAAATAAATAAGCAAGTTTTTCGAAGAATAGCTATTAGCAATTAAAAAATTTATGCATTTCTTCTATAAGGGTGGCTTTGTCAAGCAAGTTATTTATCAACCTGGACATATTTGGAAATTTTTTTATAAGTCAACGTAAACATTTACTTTGTTGGAAACAGTCTTAAAAATATTGAACATCTATTTACTGTACATTTTCAAAAAAATAAGCAGGAATATATTGTCAATGGCTTAGTAATATTGCATACAAATAACAAGTTTCAAATAGCCAGTACTTTTTAAGCATACAATTTTTGAAAATAAGAAAGGTTTTTGCCTAATATTTTGTAAATTATCGAAGAGCAAGTTTCAATTAATTTATTGCAAACCAGAAGCTGTAAAAAACTGATACGCACTGACATAGCTTAAGGTCTGGCCAACTTGTGACTATAAAAAATAGAGTCTTTTATTTTGACTCTATATTCAGATGTCCACTATTTTATATCCTCTGAAACTAAACTAAAATACTCAGGACTATGCAAAGGCATATATATAACTATTCAAAATATAAAATTTGCGTCTCTGATAAATTATATTGTAGTTTTAGAAATAAGTGACAACATTAAACGGTTCGTATAAATGCTTATTTGTGGCCAGAAATTAAAATATCATTATTCGGTATCTCGGCAACTTAAGACAAGATAAGAATAAAAACAAACACACTAACGCAAGCAATAGCTTGCAAATCATAACAATCCTTTTCGACCTTTACAATGTATAGAGCGTTTGCACAACTTGGAGTCTCTCTTATATCCTCCCATTAGTTAAAGGGAAATATTTTCTTTTTACAGAATAATTTGTTCTTGTAACCGGGAAATCTATTTTCATCATTTATTGATTTCGAATTAAACAAGATAATAAATTAAATTAAATTTTTCTGTAACTGACCAATACCCAAAATAAACTTTATGTGATGTCTCATTGTGGCAACAGCTATAACTATTTTAACGAATGTGTTGTGTCATCATTAGTTTACTTTGACTCAAATTTTTCATGACCTGTCTATTTATGTGAAATACTAGAAATACTCTTTAAAAAAATATATTGTTGTTTCCAATAATTAATATTTTTTCGCTATTTTACCCTGGACGAAAGTAACTTGCTGCATGTTAACTACTAACAGATCATATCCACTTGAAAACACGTCTATTAAAAATTTAATAACACACTTAAAAATCGTTTACGTTAAATGTATGGCATCACAATCACAAGACACTTATTTTTGTCCCACCGTGTACCATAGCAATTACCTGATCAACTAATAACAACTGGACGAGCGCTATTCAACGATTTGCCCGTGCACGCAATGAAAACCGTAAACAGACGCCGTATTTCAAATTTGGCGGGTCGCGGAAAGCACGCTAGCCACGGACGGACGTCGAGAAAAATGAGGGAAAATTCGGCGTCTGCATTGGTGAAACGCGACCGCTTCGTTGCCAGATCGAGCACAATCTAGGACGGTGCAGCGTAGGAGAAAAACTGTTCTTATCAGCGGTTGTTTGCCTAAATATTACCGTTTTTTGATTGATAGAAAGCATGCGTGAGTTGTGTATATTCATAATTTTGCATTGTCATAAAACGTAACGGTTAACACTTTAAATCACAGAAATACAATGATTTTATTTATGATATGCATTTCCCTTGTTTGATGCCACCATACCTTCTATTCCAAAGAAACATTCCTATCAACACTACATACACACAAAAAAAAGATACTCCATTTATGTATACACATTTTCTCATTTTTTTTTTTACTAAATTCAAGTCAACAGATGCTTCCTTTAATATATTTCTATGAATAAATGCATTTGCTTAAAAGCAAAATATGGATTTTTCAAATTATTTTCTTGATTTAAACACATATTTTTGTTTAGAATTTTGGCAATCTTAATCAAAGCTGTAAATAGATTTACTTTCAAAATAAGCTATATATTTCATTCAAGATTGCTGAATATTTCAATGAACTTTATTAAGTTTTGACCAAGAAAAATAAAAAACTAATTTAAGAATATTATGTTCTCCGTTCAAAATAAATCTTCGCTTCACATTATTTAGTATAAGATGACAATATTCTCCAAATATTTAATGTATGGATATAAGCTGGGTGCATTAAAGATTGCTGATATAAATTGTAGTGAAAAAATATCTATTGAAAATTTCAGATGCCTCGTGAAAATTGCTCAATACCATAGAGGCCTCAGTGCCCGAGCAAAAAACTTAAAACAAATGTTTTCTAATTTTGGTAGGAAAAAATAAGGAATTTCTTTAAACTTGATTGTCCCTGCTTTGGAAATCAGCAATATGTGCCTAAGCTTTAAAATGTATGTGATTATTATGTTTTATATTACCTTTAAGAAGGGAATGATTTAGAACCAGGAAAGTGGAACAAATTAGAAATTAATTCACTTACTAGGAAAAAAGTATATTTCATCAAAAATAATTATTAACTTTAATGAAACACTATAAATATACATACATATTCCTTTCTCCTATGTTTTCTTGAATTTTGCCACAGGAATATAAACTGAGCATAAAGGAAACGATTGGCAACAGTGCGCGCCTGAAACACGCGGAGGATCATCTCGATATCATTGTCAGAGGCATCGAAATTTTTTCTTCTGCCCGTGTAAAAATAAAAAGATCTTCGCAGTGCGCCTTTCAGATATTTCCCCCCTATTTAGTGGCTTCTATTATTATTCGAATTCGCACAGATACCACATGGCACATGACGTTGGCGAGCTGGTTTCTTTTCAAACATTTTGGCTTTTGTTGATTACGTAACGACAAAATTAAATTACACGTAATGGCCTCGTAAATTTCGGGTTTTGCGGTAAATTTGGTGTAATAGAAATGACTTAATTACTTTTATATCCAATTGTAACGTCAAGTTCAGGTGGAGTTCGTATGTTCATATGGTGGAGCTGTTTCATTAAGCCTCTGCTTTAACATGTCGTGTGTATGTGATGAGCAATTCTGATGAAACGGCGTCTATTCTGACTACCGAATTGTCTATTTTTCTTGAATATACTATACATCAGGAACAACTAATAAATAATAATTATTTATGTTATTAGAATCATAATGACTACAACCGTAAAAGTGGGCGACTTTGAGCAGGGTGGTGGCTTTTGACAAAATGGCAATTTTTTTAAATACTCTGTAGAAAATTCATTGTCGAATGCTCTTGTACTATTGTTCTGCGAGTGGCAACAATGAATTGTAAAATTAAATTTCAACAGGTTGTAAACATCTGGTTGGTGTTTCCGCCAGTTTAGCTGCTTGTAAAAAAGAGGTTAAGTTACATAATTTAAAGTAGTGGAAAACCTCTCGCCTAGAGGACAGAGGAATTAGGTTATACTTATAATATAATAATTCGCTCGCTCTGGGGCGCAACCCATCAAAACTAACCCATACTAGTGCAAGACTGATGTTATTATGGAAAGTGGTAATAAATACTTATTGAAAGAGGTAATAAATACTTTGGCTGAATCAGCAGTTAAAATTTCTAATTTAGTTTTAATTTGTGAATATGGCTTTGTTGGAAGCAAGTGTTTTTGAACAACAGCTGCACTGATGCTTCTATATTTTTTACTAGTTTGGTAACTATTAGATCAATTTTTAAAAATAGCGATCTCTGAAATACTTGTTTGGCAAAATTGCAGGCTCTCATCAACGCGTTTCTGTCGTCCAATTAACATTCATTCTGCTCATGAGACTCCTGATTTAACAGTTGCAAAAAACAAAATTTGGATCATCAATTTAAAAAATTAAAACCCTTTGTTTTACAACGAAGGAGCCCTTAATTTTCAAAATCATTTTTTAAACCGGTTTAAGATCATACAATTGATTTCTATACATGATTTTTTGATAACTGATACACCCTATATAAATATAGATGATTAAAAAATTCAACAATAAAGCATCTTTGTCTAAAACACGATATTTTAAACTTGTAATACTTAATAACTCTTATGTTTTATTTCTGGTAAACCTTATTATAGCCAGCTTTGCTAGGAAATCGACCAGTATGCGCTGGCGCCGCGCCGCGCCGTGTCAAATGTCGCCTGCGAATATCCTGCTAGTTTTCGTGCGGGGAAGGAGACACACCGTTAACGTGCCGCCGCGGAGAGTGAACCTTCTTATCGTATAGTTAATGTTCGGTGCCCAAACTAACCCAAATTTTGAAAAAGAAATAAACGCAACCTTAAAAAATCGAACCCGAGCCGCCCTTTTCACAAGCACAGGGTCTGACCACTGCCCTACCAGACCAGTTGAAAGCAATTCACTGGACCGAAAATACATGGGTAATTCTGAAGCTCATAGTAATTTATCTAAAACACGATGACGTTCGGAAATTTTCGGAGCTCCGTCCAAAGACTTTTGAACTCGCCTAAGGAAATTTTTACTTTAAAAATGGCAAAAATAGGGGAGAAGGTACATATATGGGAAAGTTTGGGTTAGCCATATTTGACATACTTTGAGTCTTCTTGACATTCAATTTTTTACTGCTTAAGCAGAATCCAACTAACATTATGCTCATAGTTTGTTAATTTTTTGCAACCACTTTTTTCTATTTTAATTTAAGTTAGGAATACCAAAAAGTAGGTAGTCATTAGTCATCAAGAAACTGACATAAATATGAGCTAGCATCAAAAACACCTAAACATGTTAAGTTAAACGTTTCACTAAGTACATTATTGGAAATAATAAACAGAAAGCTGCGAAGCAATACATTATCAGATAGTATCGGCAAAAGTCGCAAACATATTAGTCCTTCTCAGCGCCTGCACAGTCAACATGATTCCATATATTACGCATTAAACATTGAACCGATAGTTCGTTCACCTATGCAGTCTTAGAAAAATTTGCTTTCACAAAATATGCATTCAGTATCCAGATCTTCTGTTTTTTTCCATTCAACAGTATTATCTATCTATCCACTTACACCGGTAATAACATCATCATAGCCAATATTCCAAGCCTAACCATAATTATACCTCTTCCTCTACTTAATATAGTGAGCGATATCTATAGGAGCATAAAACAAAAATGGGAGAAAAAAACGTAATATTTCCAATTTAAACACATATTTTAAAAATACTTGCCACAACTTCGATGTTTAAAGTAAAATTTACTCTAAATCTCCCCTAAATTCGGCATAACCGCTGCTTATTGCTTGAAAGATGTCCAAATTTCCCGATCCTTGCCCATTTTCCCATCTCAAATCATTCTAAATGAGATTTCAGACAAATAACCTGCTCAATTATCACATAAACTATTCGCATCGACATGTTAAAAGTGAAATTTAATTTCGAAATCTGCTATGAAATCCACCAGAAGCATCCTCTAATCCCCAAAAATTGCGCATATATCTATCCCGGCCCATTTTCAGCCTCAAACCGTTTTCAACGAGATTTTAGACAGTACATGTATAAATCTACATATTTTAACCCAAACGTCATGTTAAAATGTATGAAGACGTATTCGTTCAAATTTCCCATAATGCACTAAAAGCAAAGCTATCTATTCAGACTCGCAAAAGTGCCAAAATATTGACACTTTGGACATTTTTTGCGATTTTCTGCAGGTCTCAATTTAACGTCGATTTTGTCATATTTCTCCATTTCGTACGGAAAATTGTTATAGAACTTTTTTTATAGCAGAGATCACGAGGTTTACGAATCTCTTTAAAGTAGCTATGGGTACGGAAAATCCAGAAAATCACCAATTCGGCATTCTCAATCGGATCAATGCGGTTTTTTGGTATATTTTTCTCATATCATCTCTCTTTAACGTACAAAAGGTTGGTTGCTTCAGATTTGTCGGTTTTCCACTCATAAAATTTTAAATGGTGACGTGTCGTGGCAAAACTCGAAATGGCGAAAAGCTGAAGTTCAACTAGCTCACCCTATATAAAAACCTTAATTTTTGTTAACCTATAAATATATTTTGAAAAAAAGCATTGAGAGATTGTTTCTCGTGAAAACTCCCTATCGAGCTGCAGTTTTGGTTCTTCCGATGCTAACCGAATTTTTTCGCGCAACCACAAATATACAAGCCGAAAAAAATACTTGCCATTATCTGATTCGCGTCAATTTTAACAGGTTTGGGAAAGCTGTCAAAGATAATGTGTACAGAAAATGTCATCAAAATTAATTCATTTTTACGGCCGTTATCAAAGCAAAATTTAAAAAGAGGCACATTTGTCGTAATAACTAAAATACAGAAAATTGGATGACCATAAACAATTAACCGTCGCGTCGGCTGCTCGTAAGTGTTGCCTAGAAAGGTGCCAAATTATATCTAAAAATTACATAGCCGAAGCCTGACGCTGACGTCTGACAGCTCAGTTTTGTTCACTACCCAGGGAAAGCGTGCGGAATGCGCTAAATGAAGTTTTCAATAAAATAATTTACTGGAAAATGCAATATTTAAGAGATATCAAAAAGTACAGGAGGGAACAAAGAAACATTTATTGTTTTAAATAAACGAGGGTTAACGAAGCGCATCAGTGAGTAAATGTTGGGAATTTAAATATGTCCACAGTTCTGGCCAGGCGTTTTTAAACAGCCTATCAACTGACTTAAAAAATCCTTTCGGTAAGAGTCGCAGGTTAATATTAACTCCCATCGGAGGCGACAAAAGATTTTTAAATCGAGTGTTACGCTCTTTCTGTCCTTGTAAACGGGACAAGCCCGTGGCGCCTTAAATAAATAAAACCCACCCCTACTCTCTGACATTTGAGCGACAACTGTTCTAGCCTACGCATCGACACTCGTAAATTCATACAGTTTTAATTTTAAATTCTCCGACTTAAAATTTTTCTTTTCATTTGAAATTATTCACTCTCGGTTCCTTCTAAGCTGGAGTGAAGGTTTTGCGCCTATGAGAAGGACAGAAAGAGCGTAGCAAATTTTTGGGTTAGAGCGTAAAGTAACGGTTTGTCGCTTGAGAAAGAATGTTACCGCGTGACGCGTATCGGAGCGCGGTAATCTTTCGAAAACGGCAATCTTACTTTGCGCTCGAAAAACACACAGAACTTTTTCTACAGGCGCATTTTAAAAAAATAAATGCACATTTTTCTCTAATAAATGAAGAGTGAAGGCTGTGTGCATGTACGAAATGTATTAAATGAAACACTTTTTGTATTCCAGGCATAAAATTTAACCCAAAAGGACATCTAAACTAGCGTAACAGGGCGCTTTCGGCCGGAGCCATCATCAGTGTTACTTGTCAGTTGGAACAAAAGGACATATCCACGAAGAGGCACAAAACTACATCAAAATGACAACGATCACATCAAAATTTAAATAACAAGATATATTTTTTGAAAGGTTCACATACCTAATTAAATAATTAACAAAAGAACAGACCGACGACGTGGGGACCACGTTTTAATGGAACGACAAACATGTCTCAGTTGACAAGTTTGAAACTTTTGTTCCAACTGACAAGTAACACTGATGATGGCTCCGGCCGAAAGCGCTCTGTTACGCTAGTTTAGATGTCCTTTTGGATTAAATTTTATGCATGGAATACAAAAAGTGTTTCATTTAGTACATTTTTCTCTATACTTATTCTGAAAGTTGCAAATGACTGTCATTTTTAACATATTATATTCGGGGATATTTAGAGCAGGAGTGTCAGCAACATCTGTAACAAACGCACGACTGTCATTTATTTATTTTAACTTGCCATGGCTATTCATTGTACACTCGACGGAAAAACTGAGTATTTTATTTTCCATGTACGCTCTAGAGCGTAAAATAGATTCCGCGGCATTCGTCGATTTTGCGATTTCATTTGAATTTAGTAATTAGTAATTTTGGGCGCGGCTGTAGAAAATAGTATATTATTTTATATGGAGGAAAAGTAACTTTTCCTCCAAATAAAATATGCTGTTTTTTCTTCAAATGTCGACAAATTAATGCAAAAACATCTCTTTTTAATAGTAATAATAACTAATTATTGTTAAAGATAAGTGGGTTCGCAAGGCGGCTTAGACCGGTGTCGGTGAATAGGCACAGATTGTTGCTATAGTAATGTAACATAAAGCTGTCAGTGGACACTGTCAACAATAATTATATTTTTTTAAGATTTTGAGTTTTAATTCCGTATTGATAAGCAGTTATTGAGTAAGTTCGATTAAATAATAACCAATTTGTTCCTAAATTAGTGATTTTTAGAAATGCCGTCACAAATTCAGTAATAAATACAAATTGTAGTTTAATAAATCTTTAGGTGTTGACGCTTATTTTGTTGTCTGTTTGTATTGTGTCTATGTTGCTATGACAACACTTTTACCTCCGCCGGCGGAAAAGGGAAAAGTAAAGCTCCGGTGGAGGAAAAACGAAACTTCACGGCCGCCTACACAGTCGAGTAATGACGGATTTACGGACGTTTGAAGAAAAAGTACATTTTCGATACTGAAATTTAGGAGTGCAAATATAATTTACATCAACGGGCCCTACAATAATGGGACTCCATTCTGAGGAATCTGTATATGTCTTTTTCTATTTCAGAGCGAATTTGTATGTCTCTTGCAATAACGGCCTCAGATTTTCGTCCTACTCTGATGTCTAACTCTACCAAACCAATGGCAAAGGCGTTCTAGTTTTCTTCAAGTGTCTTCCTTGCATCTCAGCTTTATACTCCTAGATTTAACGGTTTTTCAAAGGAAAATAAGAGATACGTACTCTTCGCTTAAATTTCTAAGGCGCTTTGAAAGTTTTTGTTTCATAAATTGTTTCTTCTTTATTTGGCTTAATCCTCGTTCCTTTCCACATTCTTCCGCTTGATGCTGTTCAAGCTGTTAGTCCTTATTGACGCTGGTTATTCTTCTGATTGTCTTTTTCACTATATGTATTGTATGGTAGTCACAATATGGGTAATCCATGAAGTGATCAAAGCACAAAAGAATCCAACAACAATGACAAGAATTCCATACTTCTCCTTTACATTGGTAATATTCACAGCTGTCTACGGAGAATCAGCATCCGAATCGTAGACATGGTCCTCGCTTATTTCACCCTCATCGGCAAGTTCCTTAGGAACTGACATTTTCTGATTACTTGAAGTCACTCAACATTTTTGCCCTAATTTCGGCTAGAGGTACGTTTTCTGAATAATCCGACAAGGAGTCGACATCTGAAATATTGGCTTGGTTTGTAAACTCATTCACATGGTCGACATCTAGGGTGTTCACTTCCTTCGTAGGTACAGGTAAATAATCCGAATTGTGTTGATCGGAAATATTAATGTCGCACTCCGTAAAGACCACTTTGGTACCACTTCTTTTCGTAAAACATTTTTACTGCAGTTCGTTTTTACCATGTAAATCTCACAAAACCGACCTAACTCGAATTAGGTCGTTTTGTCAGATTTATAAAGTTCACTATTTGCGAATCGTCTCGAACCAAATGATAATTACGGGAAAAGTATAACAGATACACTTACGCCACTTTGTGAGACGAAACGGCATTATATAGGGTAAAAGCTTTTGACTCTATCTCAAATTAGGGTTTGCTTGAGATATGTCACTTTGTGAAATTAACGACAATATACTTCTCCTCTATCTTTGTCATTTTTAAGGTGAAAATTTCTTTAGGCGCATTCAGCATATTTTTCCTGCGTAGTGGGTAAAACTGGCGGTCACGGTCAAACGACTTTGGGGAGCAGACAGACGGAGCTCCGAAAATTCCCGAACGCCATCTTGTTCTAGATAAATTACTATGAGCTTCAGAATTACCCATGCCTTTACGGTCCAGTGAATTGCTTTCAGCAAGTCTGGTAGGACAGTGGTCAGACCCTGTGCTTGTGATAAGGGCGGCTCGGGTTCGATTTCCGTCGGTGGAAAGACATGTTTTTTTATTTTTTAAGGTTATGTTTATTTCTTTTTTTTAATTTAGGTTAGGGTTGATGGGTTGCGCCCCGGAGCTAGTCAAGCGAGCGGAGGGCCATGCGTGAAGTTAACATACGATTGTTCTGATTGGTCCGAGAATGCATCATGCTTCATTTCAGGGCGATATGAATTCTCGCGTTTCTCTTTCTAGGGTTTGTGTTTGCTTTGCGTGGTCTACAAGCATTACACAACGTGGCGTGGTGATTGTTCAGGAATTTTCGGAGCTACGGCTGTCTGCTCTCCAAAGTCTTGTGTCACGTTCGGCTAGATAGAACGCTCATTCAGAACGCCATAAACCTATTATTTCGAGAGAGA
>MU187290.1:47303-76880 GCA_016904865.1 Pissodes strobi | reverse complement strand
GTCTGAATCGATGGCAATTAATTCAGCGCATTCAGCAAGATATTTGGTTCAGGTGGAAGGACGAATATCTTCACACATTGCAACAGAAAACGAAATGGTTACAACCACCCGTCTCTGTACAACCAGGTACATTGGTTATTATTAAAAGCGATAACGCACCTCCGTTGCATTGGAGTTTGGGACGAATTGAACAGGTATTTCCTGGCTCGGACGGTATTGTTCGTGTAGCTTGTGTAAGAACAGTACAAGGAGTCGTGAAGCGACCTCTTGTAAAACTCTGTCCTGTACCCATTTCTTAATAATAAAATGCTTCACATTTTAGGTGGACGGCATGTTCTAGCCACACCTATATATCTAAGTAGTTATAAGTTTAATTAGTTTATAATTTAGTTATGATTTCTTATTTAATTCAACTTCATATTTTCCATGCTCAAACAACATATATTATTGTTTAAATATATCGGGTTGCATATATTCGCGATAATAGTTGTTGGATGTATTTTACTTGAAATCTCAAATACGCGCGCACGCACGGAACGTCGCGCGCCACCCGAAGCAGTACGACACATGGTACCATAGAAGTACGACAGCGAGCTCGACTCGATCTAAAAAACCTAAGACAGCTTCCTCCGAGAAAACCCGCATGTATTTTCCGACATTCTACACGGTGTGTGTTGTAATCGCCGGTGCTGTGATACGTAACTGAAGGGACCTACGGTACGTTAGCTCCAACAATCCGTACGATCTTTTCAGGGTTATCCAATTCATTCTAAACTCATATAATTTCAATTGTTACGTTCTGTAGCATTCATTTTCAATTGTTACGTTCGGTAACACCCATAGTTTGTGCGATGTGTTTGGCTGTGAAATGAACTAACCTGCCTAGTTGACCTAGGTGGAACATAAAGCCCTATTTTATTAAGAAGTGTTGAACAGAAGCTCTGAGAGTGAAGAATGCTGTGAAATACTCTCAGATCCTCATGTCTACGACGAGTCTCAAGACTTCTTAAATTCGACGAGACTTCCCTTTGCTGATAGTCAAAATCATCTTGATAATTTATAGATACTCCATTTTGCTTAAAGACCACATATCTTAAAAATTTATGTTGTACACTTTCAATTTTATGAATATGGTTATTATAGTATGGAGACCAGACACAGGAACTGAATTCTAGATGAGGACGCACAAGTGCACAATAAAGCAAACGAATGGATGAACTATTCTGAAAGTCCCTTAAGCACCTCTTAATAAATCCAAGCATCTGAAGAGATTTGGTGACCGCCCCTGAAATGTGTGGAATGAAGCTTAAAGACCCATCCAGTGTCACTCCTAAATCTTTAATATGAGACACAGACTTCAGCATGTTATTACCAACAAAATAGGAGTGATTTAAGGGATCCCTATTTCTTTTAAAGGACATTGAGTAGCACTTTCCAGCGTTTAGATCCATGCAATTTCTAGTACACCAAACAATGAGCCTATCCAAATCTGATTGGAGTTTGAGACAGTCCTCTATAGATGAGACTTTGAGGAAGAATTTTAAATCATTTTGCAAATAGAAGAAAAGAACTATACTGAAAGCATGTTGATACATCATTAATATAGAGGTTAAACAACAACGGTCCTAAGTGGGAACCCTGCGGGACACCATACAGTACCTGAATCTCCCGAGACTCAAAGCCTAGAACTCTAACAAGCTGCGTGCGACCCACCAGGTAAGCGTCAAGCCACCTTAACAGGGGACCCACAACTTATAGATCAAAAGCTTGTGATCAACCCTGTGGAAGGCCTTGGAGAAGTCGGTATACAACGAATGCACTCGATATCCCCCCTCCAAGGACTCAGACAGAAAATCAGAAAAGGACAGAATATTCAGTTCTGTAGAACGTCCCGCAATGAAACCAAATTGTTCATCCAATAATTGACCACGAAGAAAAGAAGTAAGGACAACACAAACAAACTTCTCAAACAATTTAGGAATTGTACTAAGAATACTGATGGGCCTGTAGTTGTGAACCTGCGAGCTGTCTCCAGTTTTAGGGATAGGTGTGATAAAACTTGACTTGCAGTAGCTTGGAAAAATATCAGAAGGCGAAGACAAGTTGAAAATAATAAATAGATGTCTCGCTAATAAAAAACCACACTGCCTCAGGAAAACTGGTGGTAAACCATCAGGCCCAGGACCCTTGCCTACATCCAGTCTGGACAGCTCGGTATAAATATCCGAAATTGATATTTTAACACTAGATAGTTGAAAATGGTTAAAAGTCAGATCATGAGGAACAATGCACTGCTGGTCAGTGTACATTTCTGAAAAATATTCCGCAAACAAGTTCACAATGCCCTCACCTGAAGAGCAGGTAATACCATTGTAAGAAATGGCACTGGGAATTGAAAAACTGTCCTTCCTGGAGCGCACAAATTTCCAAGTTGCTATTAAGGGAAAGCTCTGTAACATAAATATAATCATTATAGCACTGTCTCTTTAAAGATTTACATCCTACCCTAATATTACAAAAATTAACATAATCAGAGAGGTTGCGGCTTCAACAGAGAGCTTCAAGACTGTATCTTGGTTTTAAACTACTTATTTTATTGAAGTACAACTTTTTACATGAAATTTACTAATTTAAATATAGAACACTAATCAGCTGTCACGTCTCGTTTGTCGTTCGTGGGTAAGAGAGCGGGCAGCCGCGTTGCCGGTTCCTGGATTAGTTTCGCTGGGGAATAGCGTTACCGTATTCCCCCCCTTGGACACTCCCAGTGTACAAGTTAACATCAGGATTGTTCTCAGATTCTTCAGTTGATAATGGTAGTGTGCAGATCTTAGAAATTCCTCTTTTTAACGTTCCATTTGATGTCTTGACTGTGACGACCCTAACAACTCCATCATCCCTAGGGTGTAGCTCGATAATGCACCCCACAAGCCATTTTGATGGTGGTAAGTTGTCATTCCTTATAAGAACAAGTGTGTCTAGTTTCAAACTCGAACCATCCTTTTTTCATTTAATCCTCTCCTGTAATTGCGTCAGGTACAGCTTAGACCATTGGCGCCAAAATCCTTGGTGCATCTGCTGAAGTAATTGGAAGCGAGACAATATATTGATTCTGATATCATCAGGAAACTGTGGTTCTGGTAGATTGACGAGTGGTTTGCCAACCAAAAAGTGAGATGGAGTGAGGGGTTTTAAATCATTGGGATTCGATGACATGGGGTATAATGGACGGGATTTCAGTGGTGCTTCTGTTTGTACAAGGAAGGTGTTGAATTCTTCATAAGTAAGGATTGTTTCACCGACAACACGATACAAATGATACTTTACTCCCTTTATATTTGACTCCCAAAGCCCTCCAAAATTTGGTGTATTAGGTGGAATGAAATGCCACATGATATTTTTACTACTACAGTAACTACACAACTCCTCTTGTGAGTTTAACAAAAAATTATATAATAATCTTAATTCTTTTTGAGCTCCAATAAAATTAGACCCATTATCGGAGTATATGTGAGACGGAACTCCTCTTCTTGGACAGAATCGTCTTAAAGTTGCTATAAAAGATTCAGAATCTAAGCCTGTCACTAATTCTAAATGTACTGCTTTGATAGCAAAGCAAATGAATAAACATAAATAAGCCTTATAAGTTTTACAACCTCGACCTTTTCTGTCTTTTAGTAAAATAATCAACACCTGTTATGGCAAAGGGACTTGAAACATTCACCCTAGAAGAAGGTAGATCAGCCATAATTGCATTTGCAGGTTTAGGTTTATACCGAAAACATTTAATACATTTTTTTACAACGGATTTAGCAACAACCATCCCTGACGTAACCCAAAATCGTTGTCGAATAGTTGCGAGAAGCAATGGAGGTCCCGCGTGAAAAAGTCTTAGATGCTCGCTTTGAAAAATCAATTGACTTAAAATATGTTTACCGTCGAGCAGTAATGAATGTTTCATGTCGAATTTTATAAAGGAATTTTTTAAGCGTCCCCCTACTCTAAGTAAACCATCTGTATCCACAAATGAGGCAAGACCGAATAATCTATGTTTTGATTTTAAACCCTTGTTCGAAGACAAAACATGAATCTCAGTTTCAAAACTTTCGCGTTGAGATAACTTCACTAAATTCTTTAAACTACAGTCTAATTCATTGACTTTTAAAGGACCAACATTTCTCCTTTTATTTCGCAGATTAAAGGTAAAACGATGGCAATAAGCCCACACCCTAATTAACTTATTTACGTTTGAATATCGATTAAATATACTTAATTGATTATTCGAAATGTTGTAAAAGTTTTCTGTCCTTAATTCAGGCAATTTAATTGATTTCGATAAGTCGAAATGGATTGGCCAATTATGCATACCATGAAGAAAAGATGGTCCGTTCCACCAAATCGAACAATGCAATAAGTCACTTGGAAGAATTCCCCTAGACGCAATATCTGCTGGATTTTCTTTAGTATTAATATAACTCCACTGGTTTACATCTGTTAAACTTTGTATCTCTGAAACTCGGTGACCGACAAAGACTTGTAACATATTTGGTTGTTTATGTAACCAATGTAAAACTATTTGAGAATCACACCAAAAATAGATATCAAAATGAAAAGAAAGTGCCTTAGCTACGACATCGGTTAATCGGGCTAATAAAAGTGCACCACAAAGTTCTAAACGTGGAATTGTTAAAACCTTGAGAGGTGATACTTTAGTTTTTGAACAATGTAATGAAACTTGAACTCTTCCCGTCTCATCCTCACTTCTTAAATATATCACAGCAAAATATGCGTTTTGAGATGCGTCCGAGAAGCCATGCAATTCAACCTTTATAGAACCTTTAATGATTGCATGCCTTTTAATTTCTAGTTTATTTAACTTGGATAAATCGTTTTTTATTTCTAGCCAATACTTTTCCAAATCAAGAGGGATTGATGAGTCCCAATCTATTTTCAAAAGCCACAACTTTTGAATTAATATTTTTGCTAAAATGATACAAGGGCTCACTAAACCAAGTGGATCATATAATTTGGAAATGTGGGATAAAATTGTTCTTTTGGTGATTATTGAATGGCTAGAATCATCAACGTTAATCTGATAAGATAAAATATCTGTTTTACTAACATACTGGATCCCTAAAGTTTTGATTTGTTCATCGTTTCCCAATTTTAAGGTACTAAAAGGATCTTCTGCATTACAAATTGTACCCAATTTCTGTAAAAAATCACTGTTGTTTGAGTTCCACTTTCTCAAACAAAAAGAGGCTGAATTTAAAAGATTAAAAATATCCTTACAAACATCCAACGCCTCATGTTCATTATCAAACCCAGTCAATAAGTCATCCACGTAGAAATCTTGTGTAATTATCTTGGATGCAATAGGAAATTGTGTCGAATAATCAGTTGCTAATTGTCTCAAACATCGTATAGCTAAAAATGGTGCACTAACTGTGCCATAAGTCACGGTATTTAATTCAAATACTGAAATAGATTCTAAAGGTGACGTACGCCAGAATATTCTTTGTAGGTGTCTATCATCAGGATGTACTAGAATACATCTATACATTTTCGCTATGTCAGCAGTAACAACAACCGTATGCATTCTAAAACGTAATAAAATATCTAAAACATCATTTTGGAGTATTGCTCCTTTAAATTGGATATCATTTAGTGATTTTCCTGAAGTAGTAGGAGCTGAACCATCAAACACGGTTCTTAATTTTGTCGTAATACTATCATGCTTAATTACTCCATGATGTGGTAAAAAACACGATATTTTTGAATCATCTATTTGATCTAATTGAGTCATATGGCATGATACATCTCTTTAAATTCAAAATTCTTATTAAACCTACTTTCCAAATTCAATAATCTTTTAAGAGCCAACTTTTTTGAATCTCCTAATTCATTAATTGACATCTTTAAAGGTAATCTCACTATAAACTGGCCATTAGCAGCTTTAGAAAAATGGTTAAGAAAGTGTTTTTCACACAACTTATCATCATCCGAATATAAATAGCTACGACCTACTTCCTCTGTACACCAGAACCTTTCTAAACTGTTATATAAGTTTTGATTATTTACCAAATAGCACTGAGTATTTAATGCAGAAATTGGTTTATATCCAAATACAATGTGCCCAAAAACTGTATTTTGAAGTATAGGCATACCTTTCCCAAGGTTAAATCTGCCATTAGTTAATGAATCCCAAAAGAGTTCTGTACCAATAAGCAAGTCAATCTTGCTTGAAACATTAAACTCTGCTAAGACGACATTATTAGGAATTTTCCAATTGGAAACTTTAAAATCAAAAATGGGTAAATTGTCAGTGATTCTTTTTAAAACAAAACACGAAATTTTTGAACTGAAATCATTTATACGAGAAAAAATAGAAACCTGACACTTTAACCTAACAGTTGTCACAGAATTTGTAATCCCAGAAATATTTATGTTCGCTTCTGTTGTTCTCAATTCAAGTTTCTGACATAATTCTTCAGAAATGAAACATGATTGACTACCTGGGTCTAAAACTGCTTTAACCTGATAGATATTACCTTGTCTATCTTGAACATTTATCAGAACAGTGCCTAATAATACTTAATTATTATTACTTACATTGGAACAAGTTAAAGTATTGTGAGTTTCTGGAATAACAGAGATTTGTTTTGATGGATTTTCTGGATCGTTATCTAAAATATTTTCATTATTTACCTTTTGCCTTTGATAATTAGGATCATGTAATAAGGCATGATGTTTCCCTTTACAATTATTACAGGCACCTTTACTTCAACACCTTGGGGCAAAATGACCTTTTAACAAACAATTGCAACATAACTTTAGTTTCCGAATCCTTTCCCACCTGTGTGAAATACCCAATTTTAGAAACTGCTCACAGTTAACTATTGAATGCTCCTTGTTACAAAAATTGCATGGGTGTTTATCATGAGCTAAAAGTGAGAACCTGCCACCTTTACGAATCTGTGTAGTTTGTTTAGAATCTAATAAAGCTAAAAAATCGGCTCTATCTTTCAAAAAGGATTTTAAATCTTCCAAGGTTGGTTCTAAATTCTTTGAAAGTTTATGCCTTTCCCACTCTCGGGTTGTAAACTTATCTAATTTCATAACAATAACATACACAATCAACGCATCCCAGTACTCAGTTGGAAGAGATAGGTTAATGCTCTCATATGCTTGTTTACATCATCTAAGAGGTCACGCAAAGTTTCAGCAGACTCCCGACCTATGGTTTCTATATTAAATAAAGCTTTAATATGATTATCTTTTAACATGCGTGAGTTGTCAAACCGAGCACACAGATTTTCCCAAGCAATAATGTAAGATTGAGCAGAAAATTCAACACTACTTATAATTTTAAGTGCATCACCCTGTACACTTGACCGTAAATAATGATATTTCTGTATATCTGTCAAATTACTATTAGTATTAATTAAAGACTGAAACGTATCTTTAAACTCAAGCCAATTGTTCATGTCAGAATTAAAAACAGGCAAATTTATTGGAGGTAGCCTTAACTCAGGCTCCTTACTAGATAAAGACTTAACAGCTTCAGCATTACTTGCTTTAGAACTAGAATTACTACTACGTTCTTCAGTCAGATATTTAGACAAAATTAAATTTGAATCCGATAAATACTTCGAATATAAACTTATAAATTCTTCACGCTCTTTATAATGCTCATCTAAATCTTTTTCCTCACATAAACTTTCAATATCAACCTGATAACCTTCAAACTGTTCTAAAATTAACTCAAAGTTACCAACTCTAAGTTTTAATTCATTCAGAACTTTTTCTGTAATCGAAGAGGAATTCCGCTCAAAACTTTCATTAATCGGATCAAAATAGTTAATAAAACAGGTTAATCTATGTTTAACTGAATCATGTTTACGTTTTAATACCTTTATTTGATCAGCTTTCGTCATTTTTATCACTTATATGTCGAGATAAAACCAGAGAAAATATTCAAAATTATTTTAATCAAAAAATCAAACAAAAAACAACAGTTTAATACTTTGTTATACTCACAAGAAGCGTTTAAACCAACTAACACAATATACGTTAAAAATAGGTACCTAAAATACAGTGAGGCACTTTGAATTGTTAGCGGTTTATCTCAAGCAACGGACAGAAACCAAATATTAAAATACTCTCAATAATAACACCAACCTATATGGCTCATATACCTAACATACTTCAAATATTAAAATTCATAAAACATACACTCCAAATTATTAGCAGTTTATACAGGGAATATGCAGGTAATGCATATTATTATAATATATACTTACGCAATGAACACAACTACATCCCACAACTGCAGATAATTTTAAAACAGGAAATGTGTAGTTATTCTTAAATGAATCAAACGTGATCCAAAAAAATCCCCTTACACCACTTTAATGCACGACTATTATATTTAGCAGAACATTAAAACCTCAAAATTATTAAAATCCCAAGTGAAAATATCATTTGCATCATACAAAAACTCATACGTGAAAACGCGACAATATCAAACACATTTCATGCAAAACTTGGCAACAGCTGATAATAGGAAAGCAAATTGGAAAGGACTCACTCAGGCTAGGTTATGTTCCGGCCGGCGAATTTCCACATAAATTATCATTTGATGTATACATAAAATCCGACTGGAAGGTCCAAAAATGGTTGCGGCTTCAACAGAGTGGACTGTATCTTGGTTTTAAACTACTTATTTTATTGAAGTACAACTTTTTACATGAAATTTACTAATTTAAATATAGAACACTAATCAGCTGTCACGTCTCGTTTGTCGTTCGTGGCGAAGAGAGCGGGCAGCCGCGTTGCCGGTTCCTGGATTAGTTTCGCTGGGGAATAGCGTTACCACAGAGTACAATTTTGTGTTCATATATTGCTTATGCAATTTTTTTCTTTTCAATAATCATAGTTTTAAGATCTGTTCAAAACCAAATGGGAATTTTTTTTCTAGAATATCTTTTCAAAGGGACAAAATGATCAATGCACAAATACATTATTTCATAAAAAATATAAATCATTTCATCAACAGATTTATTTAAGAATAAAAAGTCCTAGTTAAAGCTTGAAAGAAAAGTTGAAACCAAACTAAATTTACTGAACTAAGGTCTCTATAAAAACCCTTCCCAATAATCTCACCACTCCCCTGCCAAGACACTGCAAGTTTAAAAAATAAGGGTGGGTGGTATCTGTCAGGTGTCACAATAGCTGCCTCAGCTAAAAGGGTGTCCGGGTTCTGGTCCTCACTGAAGATCAGGTCTAGCATAGAATTGGTTTCATTTCTAATAGTATTGACCTGGTATAAATTGTGAAAAGAGGACATAATTGAAATAGCTTCTATGGCTTCCACTTTATTGGGTGATGCAGGTTGTACGGCACCACCAACAGAACTGAGTCCTTCAACAGACCAGGCAGCATGAGGCAAGTTAAAATCACCAACAATGCAAAGCTTGCAGTGAGGAAGATCATCACATAGCCTGTCCAGAGATTCACTAAATGCAACATAACACTCTAAAGCTGCCCTGGGAGGAAAATATCCAGTGTCCACAATAACTTGTTGCTCCCTCGAGCCAACCAAGACAAACAGGTGTTCCACATGAGGGTTGGACTTAAGCAATGAACTCCTGATACTTTTATGGACATCTATAAGTACGCCACCACCCCTAGAGTAAACACTAGTCTCAACAGATCTGTCTTTTCTATACACATTGTAATCATATAAATGCAACTCGTTATCAGAGAAATTGGTGGTTAACCAGGGCTCATTCAATACAATTATACCATATTGGGAGTAAGAAGCATTTATCAAAAGAGAGTCCAATTTGGTTCTAAGGCCCCTAACATTTTTAAAATAAACTAGAAAGTCGTTAACAAATCCCGCTAGTTTTTTGGCACAATCTTGGGTACATATTTAATAACAAGATTTGTTTCCCCATTTTGTTGTCGGGCCTTTAATTAATTTTTTAAATTGTTTAAGTTTTGGCGCTGCTGAGTGGTTAGATCATTGTCTATAAAGACCTTCTGAGACCGATCAAGATTTCTTCTGCTTCTCAAAACTTTTCGAACATCTTCTGCATTGTGTAAAGTGACCCTAATTGATCTAAAACCATTTTTATTTCTCTCTGAGCCAATTAAAGAAAGCTTTAATATTATTGAATAAAGATGAATGTGTTGCTTCAGTGTTTGTTAATTTCAAAAACATATGTTTGAGACACTAAAAAATTAACTAAACCTTTAAACAAAAATCATTGAATTCTTCCTAAACACATAATTCTGAAACTGTATATATATAGCACCTCAAAAACGCATCAATTATTTACCTTTTTTTTTGTTGTTGAGGGGATTAGGAATCTGCTCATTATCAGACTTCCGGGCTTGGCTCATGGCGATCTTATATGCCCGGAGTGTGTCGGGTTAGTGTTCCAGTCCAGGAAGCACCGACCGACTAAACCCTTCCCCCTCTTTCTCTTTGCTCATCATACCGGAACCGCTCGCGCATTACTTCAGTAGGATGGCTGTCCTTATTATCTTCTGGCCTCATTTTCCTTAGTCTCTATTATTGTCCTTGTTGTTGTATATACATTTTTCCAGAAGTCTTCCGATCTTACTAAGCCAACCCTAAAATTCTCAGCATTAAATACTCTTCCAGTTCTTTCCTCAAACTCCGCTCTCGTTTCATCCCACTTTGGACATTCAAAGAGTGTGTGTTCTGCATTGTCAAGTTCCCTGCATTAGGTGCATCTATCAGTTTCCAGCTTACCCCTCTCGTGTAGGTATTTACCAAAACAACCATGCCCGGACAACGCCTGCGTCAAAAAGTAATCCACGTCGCCATACGGTCTACTGATCCACGTCGAAATATCTGGGATTAGAAAATATGTCCACCGACCTTTCGTGCTATTTTGCCATTTTTGCTGCCATCTGGATACAAGGTTTTATCTGGCAGTTTGTTTTTGGTCTCCTTAGTATATTTCCGCTCTTTCCCTTACGAGGAGGTCTATGGGGGCAATTCCCCCTATGACTCCGACAGCTTCAGCCGATATGGATCTGTAAGCACTAGTGACCCTAATTGACATAGTTCTTTGTAATCTAGCTAGGTCTCTCAGAAGCGTCGGAGTCTCTGTTACGCCATACCAAACTGGAGCACCATACAGTATCTGCGACTGTACAACACTAGCCAGGATTCCCCTTTTTGCTGCTCGGGGTCCCCCAATGTTGGGCATTAGGCTAGAAAGGGCCCTCACCGTTTTTTCCACCTTCTGCACCGTTTGCTTAATGTGCTCCTTGAAAGTCATTTTCCTGTCCAGCCATACACCTAGATATTTAACTGAGTTTGAGGGCGTGACGATCGTTCCCTGTAGTTCGAAGAATATAGGGTCCATTTTTCTCTTTCTTGTAAGTAGAATTGTCTCAGTCTTCTCAGGCGCTAGCCTTAGCTGCTTTTTGTTTATCCATTTGGATATCTTTTGGAGGCCAATATTTGTTTTTTCCATGAGAATCTGCTCTTCTCTGCCTACTACGACCAAAGCCACGTCGTTCGCGAAACCAACCAGCGTCATGCCTTCCGGCATTTCCATTCTCAGCAGTTCATCGTAAAGGACGTTCCACAGCGTTGGGCCCAGTACTGATCCCTGAGGCACTCCGCTATTTACCTCCACGAACTTCACTTTGCCTTCCGCCTCCAAGATAAGCCCTCTCTCTGAGAGATAGCTCGCGATGAGTCTCAGTAAACTTTCATCGACTCCCCTGCTACTTAGTTCGTTAAGAATTATTTGCCATGACGCGCTATTAAAAGCGTTTTTGACGTCGATTGTAACCACTGCACATATCCTTTTCTGGGGCCAGGGGTAGTCCGCTGCTTCTCTAGCAATCCTGACTACTTCGTTGATTGAATCCACCGTTTGTCTGCCTTCTCTGAAACCATACTGTCTGTCCGCCAGTCCTCCCGTGCGCTTAAGTTTAGCCTTGAGCTGTCCCAGAATAAGCTGCTCAAATAATTTGCCTTCCACATCCAGGAGACAGATAGGCCTATATGAGGCTGGGTTGTCCAGGTGCTTGTCCCCTTTCTTTAGAAGGATAAGTCTGGCCCGCTTCCACTGTTCAGGGAACTGTCCTTGAGATGCCAGTTTGTTGTATACTTTAAGTACACCTTCGGGCTTAACCTTTTCCATCTCCTTCAGTATCTCTGGAGGAATACATCCTGGCCCCCGCGCCTTGTTTACTTTCAGCTTCCCCACTGCTGCCTGTAGCTCCTCTATGTTAAAGCTTTGATGTACAGCGTCCTTGTCGCACATGAATTGCACCCTCTGGTGTATTGGAAACAGGTGTTTTACCACTTCTTCCATATTTTCCATTGACATGTTTGGCCTCGGTGGGTAGCCTTCTATTCTCTCAGCTTTTTTTTGCAGTCTTTATATTCCTCGAAGAGATATTGATTCAGTGCAGGCAGATTCTTTCCTGCATTTCTGGTGTATGTTCTTCTTTTCCTTGTACACTCTTTGCGCAGTTCCGAAATTTCCTCGGTCCACCAATAAGCCGGCTTTCTTCTCCCGGTATTTAGTTTCTTTGGCATTTTGCGTCACAAATTTTGGACAACACATTTGAGAAGTCTCTTTCGGTACACGCTACCCTCTCGTCCGTCATTTCTGCTAACGTATCTTGCAGTCCTCTTCTGTCGAGTTTCTTCACTTGCCAGCCTCTGGGTTTCCGGTTTCCTCCTTCACGTACATTCTTCTTTTCTGCAACTTCAAAGACGATGTAGTTATGGTCACTCATTGATTCATTGTCGCTCACCTCCCATCGCCTGATATGGACCTCAGCCGTCGTCATGGTGAGGTCGATGATGGAGGTACAGTTTTGCCTCTGGAAAGTAGGTTTGTCCCCTTTGTTTATGCATATTAGGTCATTTGCAGCAATCCATTCCACCATTATACTGCCACGCTTATCGGTAAAGCCCATACCCCACTGCGGCGACTTGGCATTGAAGTCCCCGGCTATAATGGCTTTTTCTTTGTGGCGTCGCACTAGTGTTCCAATTTTCAGGAGGATCACCTCTAGGTCCTCTGTGTCTTGATTGGGTGACGCGTAGCAGCTGTACACCGTAAACGCATGGGTTGCAATGTATGTGAATCCCGGGCCTTGGCCTTGTCTCTTTATGGTTATGTCTCGGTCAACAACTTTGATGGCGGTGTCCAGGCGGTCATCATACGTCCAGTCTTTTCGCTTGGCAATAGCATTTCGATTTGGCTCAGAGATGAGCACCATGGCCGCCCCTATTTCCTGGGCCGTTGCTAAGGCCATATCTTGCGCTGGACGGTTAGTGTTGATTTGGAGTAGCTTCATTTCCAATATTGTCATTTGATGCCACTTCTATCTGACCTCTTGCTTTGGCGTTCCGGTTCACGTTCCTCTGACATTTGGAACTACTTGATCGGTGGCCTTCTTCCCGGCAGTGTATGCAATAAGCCTTGTTGCTGCACTCTGTTGCTTTATGTCCTGCTTTACTGCAATTCAGACATAATTGTTCCCTATTTGGTCCGTTACATTCCGCTTTAACATGCCCAAATTGCCAACATCTAAAGCATTTTGGGTCTTTTAGCCTCTCAAGAATCTTGCATCTTGTCCACCCGATTCTAATTCTGTCCATCTCAATGAGTTTCTCTGCCTCTGCTTCGGTTACTTTTACAGTCACGTTTCGTTTGCCCCCGTATGCGGGCCGCAGGGATTTTACCTCTACTTCTTCTAACCTTATTGAGAGGGATTTAGATATGGTTTCTCTTACTTCTTCCTCTGTTGCGAGCTCATCCATCCCCTTAATGTGCAGGACTTTTTTGTTTGCAAGAAGAGATATTTTTGCTTCTGGCAGCTTCCCCCCAATTTCTCGCTTTATAATAATAATAATAATAATAATAATGGTCTTTTTGAGGTCTCAATTATTTACCTAATAACCTCCATATCACACTAACTTAACTTACCCAACAAACCAGTAATTAAACGATACGATTTATTCTTGTCATCTTGTTAAAGTTAATTCAAAGCTTTTTTTCTCGCGTTAAAAAATATGTTTTTAATCATATAAAATTTTCGTGTCGAGAATGCTACAAATTAAAGCATTCAATTTAGAATTTAATCTATAGTAAATACAATTTCCTATCTACTATTATATCTACAGAGTTATTGTGGCAATTAATTTGCCCGTTATTTACGTAGAATTCCTAGTAATTATCGAAACAAAAGGGTCTATTATTTAGGCGTAAAGTGAGCCAAATGTGTTTACGTTGGTAATGGTAACACATTAGAAATGATATTAAGTAGAAGACACTAATTGCATCTAATTTAGTTGGTATTTATTGAGTTAAATACGGAAACGTATCATGAAATTAGTTATGCTGATAAGAATGTTTGCTGGAGGTTAGCAGTTAGCAAATGCAATATTTAATGTTACATGGTACATGATTTTTACGTAAAGAAATTTCGAATAGACTAAAGACGTGATATTTAAATGCTTTTACATTCAAATTTGCTATCAACCTTGAAATGCTAAAAATGTTTCATAAAAAAATATGTTTAAAGTAGTTGGTTTAGCGTACTTGTCCGATAAAACTAGTAATATAATATACTATTATCGGCCTTAGCTTTAGGTAGCTAACCTACGCCTCCTACTAACTTAACCATAAAGATAATTAACTTAGTCTGGCATACACATTTCCAGTTCGCGTATTCAGATATCTCAAAGCCTCTGTAACGCGTTATTCAGAGCATTTTAACTTCGCTCTCTACCCTAATGAACTTCTACTTAAACACGCCTTTTCTCGTCTCTATATTCTCTCCTCAACCAACTACTATACTTGTTCAAGTCCTACTTTACATTTTCTTGAAATAAGTTTAGAAAGCTGCTTGCCTTTGATTTCCATAACAACGTGTAGGAAGTACTTTGTATGAGTCAGACATACAGGGTGGGGAAAAGCCGCAGAAATGTGATTTTTAAAGTCAAAATAATTTTGAAAATTAATTCTTTAGGACAGCAAATTTAGAGGGCTAAAATATCTATCAAGAAATATGGCTAATATTTTTTTATATTATTACCATTTTTCGAGAAAACTTAAGTGAAGATTTTTTTTGTATTTTTACCATTTTTCACTTTCTTCCACCTGAAGCCTACGAAATATCTGATATTAATCGCGTGATTGTGGACACATTGAAAACATTATCTGGTGATAAAAGCGAGAATATCTTTTCATTGCAGCCCAACAACAACACCCTAAATTGTGAGTTACAATCCAAGTATAGTATCGATCTGAATTATACAACTTCCATAGCCACATTAATCGGATTCAAGAAAGAAATATATGAAAAAAAGTATATTGAAGCATGGAATTATAAAGACGGAAGCATTTAAATTTTAAGTAATGTTAAGTTTTTAATTTCGTCTTATGAAACATTGGAGAGCTGCACCAGCTTGAAATAAAGATAGTTTAGTTTAGTTTAGTTTTGTATATTGGTAAATATTACACAATGTGCTTTTACAAGTCAGGAATATATATAAAGAAAGCAAACAATATTACTTATTAAGTTAAGTTAAAATCAATTGCCAAGTCTGTAGGTCTTATCTGACTTACAAACAAATCACATTTCAATAAAATAAAAAATTCAACAATTTTAGTAGTTTCCACAAACAAAACAGAGAATACAAGATTTAACTCTGACATGTATACAATTCACAATCTTACATAGAAGCTAAAACAAGACATCAAAATATATCTGATTACAGACTGAGACTAGAACAGATTTAAAATGTTTTTAAAATTATATATCAAAGTTACTTGTGAGGTATTCCTCAAAAGAATAGAATACATTTTCCAGCAAGTATTTCCAAATTGTATTGCTGAACTCTCTCTCACCAAGATCTCTAATTTCTGTAGGAAGTGCATTAAAGAATTTAATCCCATAGTAGTCTGCACCCCTCCTCTGTGGTAGCTGGGAACCAAATTATGTCTGTTTGGAGTAACGCAAGAGTGAACATCATCGTGAATTACATAGTTTGATTGATTTTTCTCGACATAAGTCAAACAATTAAGTATAAAGATGCAGGAAAAGGTTAGTAGTCTCAGTTCTTTAAAACTGTTTCTACAGCAGTTCCTGTATTTAAGACCTGCTATGACTCGGACGCATTGTCGTTGCATTTTAAAAACCTGTTCAGCCTTGGCTGCATGACCCCAATTCAACACTATATATGACATATTTGAGCCAAAATAACCATGATAAGCTGTTAAAAGGGTTGATTTGGATACAATTTTTGATAGATTTCTTATTAAGTAGATGATTTTTCATAGTTTTGAACAAAGGTTAATTATATGAACTTCCCAAGTTAGCCCTAAGTCTAGGTGGATGCCAAGGAACTTTACTGACTCTTTCGATGGTAAAATGGGTTCTGTTGACCTAAGCGAGAAAGTTATATTTTGTGTCTTGCTGTTATTTAGACTAAGTTTATTCACAACAAACCAGTTCTCTATATTTTCTTGCTTTTCAGCTATGATATTTTTAGTTATTTCATGTTCAGATGGGTGATAGTGTTGCAGGGTGGTCATGTCATCCGCAAACAAAATCAAAATCTGTTCAACAACGTGGGTAAAGTTGGGAAGTTCATTTATGTATATAAGGAACAGCAAAGGTGCTAATACCGAACCTTGTGGGACACCATACTGTATTTTTTGTCTTTTGAACTCTATATTATTAAAGAATACATATTGCTCTCTGTCTCTCATATAGGACTCGACGAAGGCAAGACTGCCTTGATCAAAGTTGTAGTAATCAAGTTTTTTTAAAGAGTATTGAATGTGAAATGCAATCAAATGCCTTCGTTAGGTCCAAGAAAGAAGCATATGTATCTAGTTTTTTTCGACGCCATCTGCATCATATTCTGTTAGTTTATTTACAGCAAGAGTTGTATATTTTTTGTTGCGAAATCCAAATTGGCTTTGAGTAAATAAGTTATTAAGCTCAAAATATACATTTATTTGATATTTCATAAGGAATTCCATAAGTTTTGAAAGTATCGGCATTAAGGACAGTCTTTGCTGTTTTTGTTTTTTAGGAATGATATATTTTTCTTTTATCATACTGATTGTAATATTGTCACGAATAGCTTAGGGGGTAGCGCGTTTTTTTAAAGAATCACTTCTCAGAGAAGAGCCGCGTCGCGACTAGTACAATGACGGGGTCTCAATGCTTCCTTTAATCTACCGCTGGATGTTCTACTCGTGAGGACACGCCTTGTTTAGCGTCCCCGATAACTGAGGTAGACCGGGACCGCGTTACGTCGGGTAAGAAGAGATGATAAAATAAGCACGTTTAGTTTATAACAATAACAATGTATTAACGATAAAACTTTAACAACAATTATTGGTCAGAGAAAATGAGATTCTATTATACCCGATTACTACGCTGCGCATGTTTTCTGGATTTGAGGTACTGTTTATAGGTCTTTGTTTACTGTCTTATAATTTATAAGTTTTCTTAAGAGTTGGGTTTTATTTAAGAGCACTAAAAGATTTCGCTAAACTTTTTAACTGACTATTTAGACACTTGTCTTTCTCAACACTCTGACAAACTTCTTGTCAGGACTTTACTATGGATGGTTGTGAAACCCCTGGTCCTAGCAGTCGTCAAATGGCTAACCGGTACCAGGTTTGGAAGAAATGGACTAGGACCTGAAGCAGCCGTATGGCTAACTTTAAGAGCGGATAGAACCCAGAAGGCAGTCGTCAAATGGCTAACCTTGGAAGCTGGAGATAAGACTAAAGTCTGCCGAACTGACGGTTCGTTAACTCATTTATACTAAAAAAGTGATGATCATGGCATGCTTAAGGTTGAAAGTCGCTCCCGTTGATTGCTCGCATTGTTTATAGTTTGCTTTTAATGTTTATATAACAATCTCCAAGTTCAAGTTCAAATTTACGACAGGGTGATATTTCTTTAGTAGCTTATGCATTTTAGTAGATTACAATATTTTTAAATTTGAATTTTGGTTTGGAAATCCTGTACCAGGTAGTCAGAAAAGGTTTATTGTGATGATGGCAGGTTTTGGACAATACTTCCTGCTATGTTATCAAAATAATTATTAAATGATTGACAGTTCAGATTATATCATTCCTGAGAAGGGGAAGAAATGTTACTTTGAGATTTTATGATATTCCACATAGTTTGTGACTTATTTGAGGAATTATTTATGATGTTATCATGTGCAGTTTGTTTAGCTTTAGTTAATTCAGCCCTGTAATGTTTTTTGTATGAATTGACCATTTCCTTAGTAACTAACATAGGATTTTGTCTATTGAGAAGGCTAAGAGTTTTAAGTTTTTCTCTCATTTCCCTCAGGTTAGCATCAAACCAGTCAATTTTGACTCTTTGAGTATCCTTTTTGACCAATTTTGATCTAACAGGTAAGCATTTATCCATTTTGTTTGTCAATATTTCGATAAAACTGAAATTTTTCATCCATATGCTTGTTGGAGTTTGTTATATTATCCCAATCAATCAAAGTTAGTTTAGTGTAAAGACTAACCAAACCTTGGTCTGTTATTGGTCTAAAAGACACTCGTGTTCTATGAGTTTGTTTCAAACTGAAAGGTGTAACAAAGACTATTCCTGAGTGATCAGATAGTGTTTCAATACTGTAGGGTTTTATTTCAAGGTTATGTTGGAAAAAACTTACATATAAATTATCGAGACATGCATTTTCTCTTGTACTGAAATTGACTGTAGGCATTAAATTATAAGAATTGAAGAAAAAGTTAGTTGTTTGCTCTCTACTATTGGGAGTCTCAAAATGTACATTGAAGTCGCCAGAAACAATTAGATTTGAAGAAATATCAATTTCATCGAATACCAGTGATAGAACTTCAAAGTACTCATAAAGATCCCCATCTGGAGACCTGTATACAGTAACAATTTGTGTGTTTATAGACTCAATATGGATTCCAGCGACTTCACAGTGAAGTTCAACTGAGTATTTTGCTATATCTAAAGTATGATACTCCAATGTGTCTCTTAAACATATACCTACCCTACCCCTCGTTTTTACTGATCTACTGAAGCCATCAGCTGTTGTCACAAATCCCTTTATTTTGGTTTGAGAGAATTCAACTTCATTCAACCAATACTCATTCACACAGAAGCAGTCAACTTTTGATTCCTCAAGAATTACCTCAAGATCTAAAACTTTATCTCTAATCCCTTGAAAATAAGCATAAAACATTTTAAAATTATCTTTATTAAAAGTATTTTTTATTAAAAGTCCGACCCCCGTCATTATATTTCCTCATTCTTAAAAAGACATCTTCCGTAGGCGTTGTAGGTTCAGGAAATGATTCACATTCACTCCATTTGGCCACATATTCGAATCAAGTATGGAATCTTTCATGTCTTCAGGTACCCCAAGTTTAAATGAGCTGTTTGGTTGTTCCCATCTTTTCACATGTAAAGTTGCTGATATCGCATTTTTTGTGACCAGATACCTGATGATATCCTTCTCCTAAGTTTTTTTTTGAAAGGCCGGTTATAAATATCCAATGATATCTGTGGGCAGTTTTCGAGCAAGAGTCCTCTTGATTTGACCCTTGGATAGGCGCAGGCCTCGCCATGTTCTTGGGCGATGTGGGTTTCAATACTTTTCGGTCCCTTTTTGAGATAACTTGCGTCCATTTTTCGAGATCCTCGCAGTTTTCTCTTTCAATTTCACTTTTTATTCATTTTCGATTTTGTTTTGATTTTCAGATATTGACATCGACATATGCTGAGAATTTGAGACTATGTCGTGATCTTCTTGTACAATGATGGCAGTTTAGGTTAGTCTGCAGTTTTTGATTTGTGGCGATGTTGCTAGTTTTACCTGAAGGTTTTTCTATCGGCCGTGGCGGTTGTGGCCAACCTTCCGATTTTCTATTTTTCTCTTCTGTCATTTGAGATTTCTAACAATCCAGTGTTGCTGATGTGCTTCCTTGATTCTTGGAGAGTTGGGGAAAATGTTTCAACTTTTCTTCAAGCAACTCCATGTTTTTGTGTAATAGCTGCTCTTTTTCTTTCAATTCAGTAATTAGGATGTCCTTACTTTTGATTAGGTCGTCATAGACCTGTTTGATGATGGAAATATTTTCCTGTTCATTGTTGGTGTTGTTGACCTTAGAATGACCAGTATCACCAGTTTCGTTTTCACACAACACTTTACTTCGTTTTTTCTACCTCCCAGGGTGATTAATCCAGCTACCCTGAAAGCACAGGATGTGTGGTAGTGGGCTTTACAACGAACACACGAAATACTTGGTTTTTACAACAGTTTTCTTGCAATATTTGCAGATTTATGCGCACTCATTTTTCTGTTCGTCGCTTTCGAGCATTGTTGCCATATGCATTCATGCATTAGATTAATTCAGATATCTCTAGTTAACTATTGCACAATATTGCATAATCTAGTCTTAGAATTTCATTCTGTTTTTACTGTCTCACATTTTTCAATAATCCATCTAGTTTATTTGAGACAAGTATTTGATTTCAATATTTAAAATATATATGACACTTCTAAATGACTTTATTGCAAAGAATGTCTTTCAGCTGCCCATATTTATAAAAGCGATATTATAATATTCGCTGAAAACTGAAGGTTTGACGCTAAATTTGAAAAATAAAAGATTATATTTTCTTGAGCGAGCTTATTCGCTTCTCAGAAAATGTAATAATTGAAAAATTGAAGTAGGATTTTAAACGACGCGACGTTCCGAGCGTTATAATTCTTTGTCTTCACTTTAGTAAACGTCTCTACGAATAACTTGCTCATTTCGAAATAAGAAATAAAACAAAGAATCTCTAGATGGTGAATACGAATTGATTTATCAGCGCCCAGTTGGCGAAGAGTCAGAATCAGATGGCGTGCAGTAATTTAACCGAAATGTTCGTGACTGCGACATGACTTTGGACTAGACAGGGAGATTTTTATCGATCTCGGCTATACGCTCACTCAATTTTGTATGGTCTTTACTGTTCCAATTTGAAACTATGTGTTAAGCTACTGCAAAACTACATTCCTCTTAATTTTTATTTTGCAGAGAACAGACACTGGCCAATATAGCCACCACGACTTTTAAAGTAACTTTAATATGCCCTCGAAACTTTAGGTTACGATCAGGAAAGCAAACTTGAAAGTTTAGTTAGTGGTATATCATACATTGTCAAGTTGTGAAAATGTAAATTAAACTTCTAAAACGATACGTGAGCGAAACTTATGATGATAATGTTAATAGAAAATATGATCAACAAATGGTTATAGGACTTGAGTGATCTAATTAATATGGACGTGAAATAACGTAAAATATTGACCGCAAGATGCATGCTACATTAAATAGTGTTCTCAATCTAATTAGGTAAGAATAATGGTAAAAGTTATCCAAGATGGAATCCAAAAGTTTTAAAGCAACCAACCTCAAGAGAACTTAATGTTAAGACAAGTAGATTTCAAATAGATTTATTTATTTACTGAATACTTTACAAACATCATATAAACAGTAATTATATGTAAAGTTGCCATAGTTAGCCAGCAACACCTAAAGCTAACTAAAACAAACTAATTAACCTAGGACAAAGAAAAAGAATAAAAGAAGAAACATCTACAGCACAGCCTTCAAATTTTTGAGACTGATACTAAATAAGTCTGTTTGGACCTCACTAAGAATCTCATTTGTTACTGTCATCATTTTGTTAAAAGGAGATATATTATTTGGATCTACACTAAATAGTTTTTGATTATTTGGGATTCTTAAATTAATCTTTGGAACAGTCAAGTTTATGTAATTAATTAAGTTACAATCTTTGTACTTAATATTATTTAAAATACAATAAAGATATATCACTCTTCTTTGTAAAAGAGATTTAAAATTGAAATTTTCCAACATAGATTTATATAATATAATATAATCATCTAAACATGAATTAGGTTTAAAATATACATCCGATACAATAACAAACAATTTTTTAAACTCTAACTTGACAAATAAACACTCTACATTACATTCTTGTTTGGTTTCCAACAATTCATATGAAAGCTTTTTATTAAAAGCGACTAGAACACCACCTCCTCGAGTGACTGATGTATTTCTGTCCTTTCTTATCACTGTGTAACTATCATCAAACAGTTCTTCTATAAAACAAATATGTCTGTAATCACTTATAATATAATGAAATTAGTGAAGAAAAAAACGCTTTAACCAAATTACAAGCAGCCGAGAAGGTTTCAATTTGGTCTGAATCAAAAAAGGAATTTGTTGTATGTGCAAGTTGAGTATGTGAATAAAGAATTAAAAGTACAAAAGGAGAAACATCCCTACAGGTTAATAAAAGCAGAGCAAGACTTAAAATATTCGAAATCGGATGAAAAAATAAACGAATAAGGCATAAAATTAAAAGAAGAAACACAAGAATGTGATGAGACAGACTAATTTTGACTTTTAGAATTTGTATGTTTTAAGGGCAAGTTACATAGAAAAACTTACCCTTACTTAAATTTAAAAGTATATTATCTCTTTGTCATAAGTTCATAAAATTACTTTCCTATTATTTAAATGTTTGAAATTTCCTATATTAGCAAACATTATTGTTACTTATCAATAAAAATCTAGGCTCTATATTAAATGTTTTTTTGAAATATGCAGTGCATGCCAAAGAGTTTGCAACTAATAGAAAACTTGTTCTTATTGATATTCTTCACATTTTTTCTACATCGAACAAAAAACAGTTTTGATGTCAAGTTTTAGGCATCAATACACATGGCCGGTAGCTCCCAGCCGCAAGAATACAATGTTTTCAATTGTGTAGATCCAAAGGATGCCTTTGTTTTTAATGTTGTTGTTACTGCTGGCTTGCGAACCACAGTCACTTGTTCTCCACCCATTTCCAAGCAAATTTTATCGAACAGGGAAGCGAGTGTATTATTTGAAAAGTAACACGGTGTCGTTGCATCCCTTGGTGTGAATGTACCTTCAATGTAAATATAACTTTCTGATATATCCAAAATTAGGCTTTGAAAGGGTACGGGTATGCGAATTTCATCGAAATTTCTAAATATCGGTGATCCATATAGTTTGAAGGTATGCTTTTGAAAACTTACTATTGAGTTGAAATATGCTTGACGTTTTTTTCATATATTTCTTTCTTGAATCCGATTAATGTGGCTATGAAGCTGTATAATTCAGATCGATACTATACTTATGATTGTAACTCACAATTTAGGGTGTTGTTGTTGGGCTGCAATGAAAAGATATTCTGCTCACTTTTGTCACCAGATAATGTTTTCAATGTGTCCACAATCACGCGATTAATATCAGATATTTCGTAGGCTTCAGGAGGAATGTTTATAGCTTGAAAAATTATCAAAATACAAAAAAATTCTTGATTTAAGTTTTCCCGAAAAATGTTAATAATATAAAAAAATTATAATTCCCATATGTTCTTCTTTATTATTGGTCTCAGAAAATTTTATTCTTGATAAAAGGTAATAATTGAAAAAAAAACAATTTTGACAATGCTAAATTAAGAATGTTATAGAAGGTACTTAAAAAATTAAGGTTAAAAAAACAAAATTTTTGGAATATCGGAAAATTATCTCTAGAAAAAATGAAATTTCTATTATTAAGAGAAAAATTAAACTCAAATACCATTTTCTCCAAAAGTGCACTGGTGCGGAGAAAATTCATGATAATTATTGAAAAAATGTGGAAAAACCTCATTCTTAATTTTGTTCTTAGTTTTTTCAACACAACACTTTTGGAAAAATGGTATTTGACTTTTATTTTATTTTAAGGACCTTTATTTTTTGTACAGCTGTTCCGATTTTCCAATTTTTTTTTTTGTTTTTTTAACCGTAATATTTCTATTTCTTAAGTACCCTGTATAATTTATCCTTATTTCAGCATTCTCAAAATTAGTTTTTTTTCAAGCATCAACCTTTATCAAGAATAAAATTTTCTGCGAAACCAATAATAAAGAAGTTTCCCACATGTTACATACTTTTTTGGACACACTGTATACATACCAAGTGAACATTTAAAAAATATATAAAAAGTACAAAAAAAAGCCATATAAAGTATACGATTTTATAATAAAAGTGTATTTTATCTTAAATTATTGCACAGAAATATTATTATATAATACAATAAGATTTTTCAATAGATAATGTTGGTCCTAATGCAATTTATTATAGTAATTGTTAATTAAATATCCTACGTTCATCATTCTGATCATCAGATACTTGAAGATCATTTCTATCTCTTGATTAATATTTGGTGTCTGTTCATCCTTTTCTTCAATTGCTAAGTTGTGTAAAATAGCGGTAGCTACAATAATTATATCTTGAGTAAAAAAAATTGTTCCAAGACCAACGGCTAAGCATGGAAAACGTCTTTTTCCGTACTCCTATGGCTCTTTCAAGAATGTTTCTAGTCTGCACTATAGATTCATAAAATAATCTTTCAGCTTGTGTTATGGAATTTTCTAATGGTGTCATCAAATATTTTTTTTACCGATAGCCCCCAGCCGTAAGAATATAATGTTTTCAATTGTGTAGTTCCAAAGGATGCCATTGTTTCTAATGTTGTTGTTACTCCTAATTTGCGCACCACAGTCACTTGTTCTCCACCCATTTCAAAGCGAATTTCATGGAACAGGAAAGCGAGTGCATTATTAGACAAGTAACACGGTTTCGTGGCATTCCTTGGTGTGAATGTACCTTGGTTGAATGTCATTTTCGCCATTCTCAAATATAACTTTTAAGGTTCAATTTGTAAAAAATCGTAATAAGTGGAACATAACCTGGCCAACTTGAATCGACATTTCTAATCTTCATATTATCCCCCATGGACTTTGAATTTTTATGTTACAAATTTTTATTATTCCTCCCCTTCTGGAAATTGTATGTACCTAATAATGTAACCTGTGGTAACTTTTTTTAATAATACTGCAAGTTGATTGATGTACTATTGAGTGATCACCAACATTAATTTGAAAGTTGCCTAGAGCATAAATCTTAAACAAATGAGTAGCTGTTGAATGGGATCAAGAGTGTTGTGTCTAAAACAAAAGAAATAAAACATGTGATTATGGTGAACAACAATAACGATTAAAAGATAACATTTTAATTTAGGTTCACATCCCATTTAAATTATAGCGTACTTTATATCTTTACCTTTTACTTACATTTATGTGCGATATTTAATTAACTCTTCAATTTGTAAACCAATGGTGTATGCGATATTTTTAAATAATCTGAATCTATTTCGAAAATTAACATCTTCCCAATAATAATTAAGGTGATCATTTTTTTCTTGTATGAATCGGGGCTTCCGATATACAATATTCATACAATCATCTAATTCGCCATCTCATTCATCGAAAAATATATCAAAATTTAAAACATTAACTCGATTGTTAATATTATGATTATTCACCATAACTGAAACGCTTTTGACATTTCTTTTGCAAAGAAGTTGAGGTTAAACTCGCTGGCCAGCCTTTATCAGTTGCTTCTTCTGCTTGTTAATTTAACCTGTTGATAAGAACTATTTATTCTGCTGGCAAGCCAAAGGGGTTGCTCTTGATTTAAGTTTTATCGCTATCAGGAAGGTAATTTTATCGGGATAGTTATCAGCGGGTCCATAATTTGGCCCTTAAGCAGATTTTATTTACTGATCTGGTGTAAGCCAATGTGACAGAAAGTATCATTATTGCCACCCAATACCCTATTTTTCAACAAATTACATTTATTATAGGTAAACTGTTTATGCAATGAGAGCT
Source organism: Pissodes strobi (assembly GCA_016904865.1). Taxonomy (NCBI): domain Eukaryota; kingdom Metazoa; phylum Arthropoda; class Insecta; order Coleoptera; family Curculionidae; genus Pissodes; species Pissodes strobi. Next base: position 51,020 of record MU187290.1, on the reverse strand, counting down.
GTCAAGGATTCTGACAAATTATTCAGATCTTCCAACAATATTAATGAAAATAATTATGAATCCGAACTAAATTTGCTTCTCAGACATCAGACTATTAAACGTTTTATGGATATGCCTCAGGAAACATACTACGAGGAAGAATACAATTTTACTGTGCCAAAGGAAGCAAATTTTAACGATTACGTGCTCGAGAATCGATGCGAGGAATTAAAAATTAAGTTAGCCAACATACAGCTGGAAGAAGCTTTGGCATTGGAGCAACACAAAGTGGTAAATTGAATTTTTAAATATCTTTTAGGTGAATAACTATGCTAAAATAATTATTTGAAGAAGCATCTAAATAATAAACTCGCAGAGCTCCGAGTTTACGTAAGTTAGAATCTGATTCTTATGAAGTAGTGATGGTGATTATTGAAAAATATAGAATGTAGTGGATTTCAATTTTAAATTTGTAGAAAATACTGCGTATTTTTGCCTCTTTTTCGTGATTATGATTTTCTGAAAAGTCTAGACTTTATAACTTTTTGGTATGGGGGCTTTAGGGTCGCTAATTCATATCGCTGCTTCTCGAGAATAGTGACACTTTCCAAAAAACGTGTTTTTCCAGGAGACGCATTTATAATTTTTATAAAGACTTGATCTTTGATATCTCAATAATACATTTAAGTCTTCTTATAAAAATTTCAGTTATATTTAGGTAAATCAATTAAGTCCCATTTGCAATACATAGAGTAATATACTTTTTTTAATAAATATTGATTTATTATCTTGTAAATATAATATTACCCAAATATGTCATTATTCCTAAAACAAAATCATGCGTAAGTGACTTTAAATTTGGATAAAGCGCATTATAATTTTTAAATAAAATGAAATATGCATATAATATTTTATTTATTTTAATATGTAACAGTACAGATTTAAAAATACATTAACATTACATTTGAACTAAAGGGTTTTAAAAGTTACGCATACAGGAACTGAAAACTGGCGCAGAAACTATAACTAATTACAACAGGTTGAACAGGTACGAACATCGTATAAAAATTTCAAAATGCAACATTACAAACTATTATAAAAAGAGGGTTGTAAAATTTGGGAATTGTTTTTTTTAGCCAAATTTATCAAGCCGCTTTTCTTTGTGTCGGAAACTAGAGTAAAATATTCTCCCAATACACAATAATAATTTGAAACATCTCCCCGTGGACATGGCAACGCACCTTGCAGGTCATAGACTGCAACTAGTTATTTTTATCATTCTTGTCATTCTCCTTTTCCTGTCGAGACAAAAGTTTTTCAGACCGATGGGTATCGTAACCAGACTAAAGTTGCAGCTTGGTTTCATCATTAGCATTGGAGAAGACCGTGCAATCCTCACACTGGTCCTTCTTAGGCTGGAAAAACGCCAGATTAAACTCAGAAATAAATAGAGGATAACTTCCATTTTCCCGATGTCTTGTGGTGTCAGCTCTACAGTAATGGCTGTCAATTCTCGGAATATCGTTAATGTGCTGCCGTATTCCATCTTTAATGTGATGATCCAGCATTTCATGGTTTCCAGATTTTCCACGAAAGCCTAAAGAAAGAATGCCACCTGACGATTCTTTTGTTTTGGAAAGTACCATTCTGGTAGAGCGGTCTGTTATACCTAAAGTCGATCGAAAACATACTTTGCAGATGCGATTTTTTTTGGTTGATTGCATAGAAGTAGGCATTTTTACTTCTACGACTAGGTACTATAAATGTTCGATATAGGAGTATTTTGGTTGATTCGCCGCGATATTTTATGACAGGAATTCTAGAGTCCCCCATCCTACGACTAAAAATTATTTTAAATTTGTTTGGTAAAAGTCTATACTTAATAAATGAATTACCATTTTAATATATAATTATGCCTATAGGTAACATAAAGCAATTTTGAAACGCCTTAAGAGCAGTGGCACATTTCAAAATGCGACGAAATAGATTTAGGTTATTGCAGGAACAATGCCCACATTAACAAAATAAAACTGTCACAGAATAAATTATCCTCTTCTTAGCATAACATATTATCTGGAATAACGACACAATTCGAAATCTAATATCAAATTTGCATAAGGTTTTTCAAGAAAAGTGACATATTTTGTATAAGGTCGCTATTGAATTTATATTTAAGGGTTAAATTATTTACCTATATGAAGAATAGTGTCACATTGCGAATCATGACGTTGTTTTATTGTAATGGAAAACAATATGATGCTTACCTTAGCAAGAAAACTGGCACAAAACACTTTATGTCAATATTCACGATAAAACTCTAATGATTTTCCGTACCTTTTTTAAATGTGTCGTTATTCTTACAAAAGACATGCGCACACGTTTAAAATTTTGTCACGACTGAAGGATGGGACGTTGTTCGCGACAAAATGCCATATAAATCGGTATTAAAGAATAACGACATTAGCGTCATCTCTGGGAAAAACCTTGATATAGTTGCAAATGACCTTATTCCTGATAAACTAGATGCTTTTTGGGAGTGATCTGTCATTTAAACTAAAATATGCTATTTTTTGGATAGTGTCACTATTCTCGAGAAGCAGCGATATGGTAATTTTTCAGTTTAGCAACCATTCAACCACAGACTTAAAACAAATATTCGCTGATTCTAAGCAACCTCTAAGAACTCAGAGCGACTGATAGCCCCATTAAATAAAATTAAGTTTTAGTTGTAAATAAGCAAATATATTCTCCTTCTTGTCACTGTCAGTAGTGTCAGTAGCCAAAACTTCAATGTTTAATTTGTCACAAGTTCACTGTTGCCAGATATCATTTTAAAAATTTCACTGTAAATTTGTTACGAAAATTCATTATTGAAAATGGTGCACAATGTTTGCCGTTTTCTCTCTTTTATTCAGGTGAATGATACAAATACACACAATGAAATGTACCATTCGCTTTTATATATTGTATTAACCCAAACTAAGGCCACAGTTGGATAGAAATAGAAATTCGCGATATTTTACGTTTGTAGTTTTTCTAATGCATTAAAGAAGTGAATTTGAAAGAAGCGAAAACAAGATTTTATGCATCTTTTTTTAACAATTTTGGTAAAATTATAATGAGGCTCTAACCAATAATCATGAAGTGGTTATATTTGTTTAAAAAATAAATATACATCCATCAGCAATAATTATTTTAATGAAAAAATACACGAAAATGACTTGAATCAATGACATAATCTACCTCGCGTAAGGCCAAAGGTGTGTGAGAAGTTAAAACGTGCGCTTTGCCTACTTTCCTTGCTTTCTTTACCAAATTACCTGAAACTAACCAAAACTAACCCAAGTTAACCAAAGATAACCAAAACTAACCCAAGCTAAAAAAAAGATAACCGAATCTAAGCCAAACTAACGGAAGCAAACCGAAACTAACTCAAATTAATTAAAATTAACCCAAGCTAACCTAAACTAGCCCAACTTAACTACTAAAAGAAAAGCGCGCTTTAGAATTGGTTATAATCCAATTAGCCAAAATTATAAAAATATGCAGAAAATTTTGTTTTCACCGATCTACTTTCTTTCAAATTTACTTTTTTAATGCATAGATATATATAAGAACCGCGAATTTCTATAATATCCAATAATTATCTAAACGTACAACAATTAACCAGAGAAGTGATCTATTTTTAAACTATTTTGAGTTAGCTTCGGTTAGTTTGGGCTAGGTCTAGTTGGTTGA
>MU187290.1:6196-32303 GCA_016904865.1 Pissodes strobi | reverse complement strand
TCAACCAACTAGACCTAGCCCAAACTAACCGAAGCTAACTCAAAATAATGTAAAAATAGATCATTTCTCTGGTTAATTGTTGTAAGTTTAGATAATTATTGGATAATATAGAAATTCGCGTTTTTTATATATCTATGCATTAAAAAAGTAAATTTGAAAGAAAGTAGAGCGGTGAAAACAAAATTTTCTGCATATTTTTATAATTTTGGCTAATTGGATTATAACCAATTCTAAAGCGCGCTTTTCTTTCAGTAGTTAAGTTGGGCTAGTTTAGGTTAGCTTGGGTTAATTTTAATTAATTTGGGTTAGTTTCGGTTTGCTTCCGTTAGTTTGGCTTAGATTCGGTTATCTTTTTTTTAGCTTGGGTTGGTTTTGGTTATCTTTGGTTAACTTGGATTAGTCTTGGTTAGCTTCAGGTAATTTGGTAAAGAAAGCAAGGAAAGTACGCAAAGCGCACGTCTCAACTTCTCACACACTTTTGGCCTTACGCGAGATAGATTATGTCATTGATTCAAGTCATTTTCGTGTATTTATTTTTCATTAAAATAATATTTTTATTGCGGATGGATGTATATTTATTTTTTAAACAAATATAACCACTTCATGATTATTAGTTAGAGCCTCATTATAATTTTACCAAAATTGTTAAAAAAAGATGCATAAAATCTTGTTTTCGCTTCTTTCAAATTCACTTCTTTAATGCATTAGAAAAACTACAATTGTAAAATATCGCGAATTTCTATATCTATCCAACAGTGCCCTTAGTTTGGGTTAATACAATATATAAAAGCGAATGGTACATTTCATTGTGTGTATTTGTATCATTCACCTGAATAAAAGAGAGAAAACGGCAAACATTGTGCACCATTTTCAATAATGAATTTTCGTAACAAATTTACAGTGAAATTTTTAAAATGAAATCTGGTAACAGTGAACTTGTGACAAATTAAACATTGAAGTTTTGGCTACTGACACTACTGGCAGTGACAAGAAGGAGAATATATTTGCTTATTTACAACTAGAACTTAATTTTATTTAATGGCGCTATCAGCCGCTCTGAGTTAGATCCGAAATAAAACGTAGGCCTTTTGTTCTTCTAATTAATATTTTCAGACGTGCATGGACTATATTTGTAGTGCTTTTTTTGAAGTGGCTCGGCAAGAGTAATGGCGATTGTAGTGCACCAACAAATGTGAAAAGAAAATTATTTAATTACACAACTTTTCATGTTTTGCGCAGCATATAATGGTATGGACTGTATTCTGGACGTTGTTTAGAATCAGCGAATATTTATTTTAAGTCTGTGGTTGAATGGTTGCTAAACTGAAAAATTACCTTAAGTTCCGGTGGTTAAGAAGTCTTTTTAAACCTTCCGATAAACCATTTATATATGGAATTTTGACATATTTAATAATATCATTATTTAAAATGCTTCGATTTTGAACTATTCGGGGTAAATTTGGTCCTTCAGTATTCAAAAGTAAGTTACATATTTTCAGAGGATAGCCATTTCGTTGTAATTTATTTTTAAATTTATTTAAATTTTCTGAAATAAAAGTTTGATGACTTAATTTGATAATTTTATTTTTCATTTCTTTCAAAATTGATATTTTTTGTTTTAAAGGATGTTGAGAACTAAAATTCATTATTCTTTTAGAGCTTATAGCTTTTTCATAATGGTTGGATATGATTTTTTGGTTCTGATTAATAAAGTGTCCAAAATTGGTATTTGATTATTAATTTATTTTTCCAGACTAAATTGAATCTTTGGATATGCATCATTAAAGACAGATAGAATATTGTCGATTTGATTAATAGGCACAGCTATACCTTCTTTTTGCTTATAATATTTGTTTTTATATTTAAAACAACTGCTATCAAACAAAAAGTCAATAATCTTTAGAATTAAATCAAGAGATAGTTCAGTAAACCCACTTAGATACTCCCAGTTTTCGTGAATTGAAAAAATAACTAATTCTCTTGGTATGTTTGTAAATAAGCTCACTACATCTAAGCTTATCAACACATAATCGGGTGGCAAAAAACACAAGTTCATAGGAATTCCTAATGGTATGTTGAAAAGTTGGTTTCAAATGAGACAAAATGTCAGTAAGGAAAATAGACATTTCATATGATGGGGATTGTACACATGGAACAACTGGTCGAATTTTGTTATTTTTGTTTATTTTTATCAAACCATAAATTCTCGGCTGCATACAATTATAACATTTAATTTTTTTAAGCTTATACTCATCAATTATGTTATTTTGCTTTAACTCATCAACCAACAAATTATTTTTTCTTTGAAACGTAAATGTAGGATCAGCTTTTAACACCTCAGAAGTTTCGTTATTGTTGACCAACTCATATATTTTAGTTTTATACTCCTCCTTCTTCATAGCAACCGTTATGTTACCCTTATCTTGTTATAAAAATGTTTTCGTTTTGTTTTATCATAACAATCCATTAGAGTTTTAGACCTACAGCTATAACTGGGAGGTTTATGCAAAAAAATTGTTATTAGGTTAGTAGTATTACATCTTACAATATCTTTATCTATGTCTTCAGATTGTTGCATAATAGCGTAGTCAACATCTTTAAGAAGTTGCACAATTGGAATTTCCTTTGGTTTACACTGTATACTAAAATTAGGTCCCAAACTCAAAAGATTGCCGACATCTTGTGGTACTGACAAGTCAGTAAGGTTAACAAATCCATTCTCCAAACCCTGTAAAAATAAATTACAACGAAATGGCTATCCTCTTAAAATATGTAACTTAGTTTTGAATACTGAAGGACCAAATTTACCCCGAATAGTTCAAAATCGAAGCATTTTAAATAATGATATTATTAAATATTATGTCAAAATTCCATATATAAATGGTTTATTGGAAGGTTTAAAAAGACTTCTTAACCACCGGAACTTAAATACAGTTTTCTATGATAGTAAGAAGCTTAATAATTTATTTAATCTGATGAAAGACAGAGTAAGTGAGGAGCATATTTCAAATATTGTGTATAAAGTTGACTGTAAAGATTGTGGTATGGTATACGTGGGACAAACAAAACAACATTTAAAGACAAGAATTAAACAACATGAAAACGCTTGCAAAAATATACATAGGGCAAAGCCTGAAAGGACTGCTTTAGCCTCTCATCATTTTGAACAAAATCACTCGTTCGATTTTAAAAATATTACGGTGTTAGATAGAGAAATTAATTATTTTAAAAGGTATTTTTCTGAAATGTTTATTAATAAGCTTAATATGGTCAATAAAAAAACAGATACTGAAAATCCAAGTGTTATCTATCATTATTTAATTAATAAATTTATTAAAACTAATTAACCACAAATCATATAGAAATCACCCATGCCATTGGGATTAACTATTTGTTTAAAAAACCGTTGGTAAACACCCATATAGTATGTTTTTACATATTTGTGCTCGAACGCTAACTAGTAGGTTTAGATGCGTAAATTTAAGGAATCAGTTCTCTGTATGTTCACGTCGTAATTGTAGCAATTTTTAGCTGGTTTGTTGTTGTAAATATTATGTGAGTGTATGATTAATTAAATGTATGGAAATAATTTTTTATATGTGACAAATACTGTAAAGTATGTTTTTTATGTTTAACATCAAGATTAATTCCAGAGGTAAGTTTACTAGTATTTGAAAAAAGTGCCTCATTATTATTTTTTCCTTTTTGTAAAATTGTAGCTCTGAAGAAGGTTTAAAATAAAACCGAAACGTTAGCTTGAAATAAAGCATTTTAATTTCCACCTTGTCCTAAATCCGACAAAATTCACAAATTTTTTTTAAAAAGTATAAAAGACATAAACAAATCAAATTTTATAAATTATTCTGTATCAATGTCATACAGCTTGAGTACAAACAATCTGTAGCAATAGTACAAGTATCCTCTTACTATACGGTATGACACGTTTTTATTTTTATTTTTTCAAAAATAAAAAACATTTTGTGGCTTGGTAGGATTTTGCAAAATGAAAAAAAGGCGAAAAACAAGTAACAACAAATTTTTATATTTAAGAATAATGAAAGGAAAATACTAAATTCTGTATCAATATTAAAATCTAGCACCTCCACGTCGAATCCATCTACATCTTCAACAATATTTTTGCCAGATTTTAAGTTGGTGTAAAAGGGCAGAGCATCTAGCTGATATAAGATGCATTATTTCTTGCAGGTTCTTAAGTTTGCTTCGAATATCTTATGGTAGTTTCTTGTTAAACATCATCAGTGTCGTTAATTGCATGTTCCAACAAATTTAGTGCATTATTATTTGAATTAGGCTTAACCACTTCAGGTTCTGTTTTGTCCAAAATTTTAAACTATCTCACTATTATTAGCCTGTGATTCTTCTGCAACAACCGAATTTTTTATGCAAACATCGGATAAATCAAGAGGCAATGAAGGGTGCATGTTGAAAAAAACACCCCACTTTGTATTAAAATCATTGCAAGTTAAATAATTATTTATTAATAATCTGGTACATACGAATTTGTAATATAACCTACCAACCATCAATATATCTATAGGTAACCCACAATCCAACCCACAATGTATCTTTTGTAAGAATTTAACTTGTTGCATCTCTACTCTAAGGATCAGACTAAATTAAATTTTAATTGAATAATATTCCAGAAACTATTATAAAATATACAAAATGAGTTAAATAATAAATTATTAATATTTATTACTGTTCTGGTACATAAGAATTTGTAATATTTGCCTTATTTGTCAATCTGCAAGAACCTACCAATCCACAATATATCTATAGGTAACCCACAATGTATCTTCTTTAAGAATTATATTTAACTAGGTGCATCTCTACGCTAAGGATTAGACTAAATTAAATTTTATATAAATAAAATCCCAGAAACTATTGTAAAATATACAAAATGATCGTAGGTAAATCTAGTTTAAAAATGTAATGAATATAATTATTATGTACTTGGATGGCTAATGCAGAACGCGGAATTTAAATTCTATAATCTAGTCAGTTAACCAAGTGGATTGGAAGTTTTAAGCTAAACTGAAGAGTACATATTTTTATTCACTGATTTTTACGCATGGAAATTTTCTAGGTCTAAAGTCGACATTGGGTTGGAAGGTTTTTGCAGAATAAAAAAGTATAAATTATTGACCAGAATACCCGATTATCTCATTTTTCCATATAATGAGGGTTGGTAGCTTTTTGCATAACAGAGCCTAATTGGACAAGGTTATATTATACACTGTGGGCAAAATTAAATTGGAACCATCTTTAATGCTTAATAACTTTTTTATTTTAAAGGTATTTTTTAAAATTTTCGGACATACTATGGCCTAAGGCATTGGGACTAAAAAGAACTTTGCAAAGGGGGTGCTCCAGTGGCGTACTGAAAAGGGGGTATTTTTCAAAACCAATGTATTTCAGGTGGTTGCAAAAATCGGCCAAATGAAATAAAGATGTAAAAATGGGCAAAAAGGATTTGAAACGGTTCGGAATATTGACCATTAAAAAACCAGGTCAATACAAACAAAATTAAAATTTATACTTTAATTTTGGGAAAACCATGTCTTGTGGGTCAAATTAAATTGGATCCCTTTTTAATGCTTAATGACTTTTTATTTTCAAAGGAATTTTTATCATATTTGAAAATGTTATGGCCGAAGAAATTAGAATCAAAAATAAATTTGCAAAGCGGGTCTACTTCAGTGGCGTGCAGAAATTATGAATTTAATTAAAATTTTTAAAATTAAAAAAATAATAACTTTAAATTTTAATGTACGCCACTGAAGTAGACCCTCTTTACAAAGTTTTTTTTTTGAATCTAATATCTTAAGCCATAATATATTCAAAAATTATAAAAAATTCTTTGAAGAAAAAGTCATTAATCATTAAAAAAGGATCCAATTTAACCTGGCCCACAAGACACATTTTTCCCAAAATTAAAGTATATATTGACCTGGTTTTTGAATGGTTAATATTCCGAACCCTTCCTAATCTTTTTTGACCATTTTTACATCTTTATTTCATTTGGCCGAATTTTGCAACGACCTGAAATATATTGGTTTTGTAAAATACTCCATTTTCTGCACGCCACTGAAGTAGGTCCTCTTTGCAAAGTTATTTTTAATGCCAATACCTTAGGTTATAACATATCCAAAAATGATAAAAAATTCTTTGAAAATAAAAAAGATATTAAGCATTAAAGAAGGTTCCAATTTAATTTTGCCTACAGTGTAGATTGAATCAACACTCAGACTTATGTGTATCTTAATAGTAGAACTAAGATTCTACAAGAAAGCATCAACTTATTTCATGATGAGAAAGAGCCCTCACGGAGGATTAGGTAATTACCTCCTCCGTGAGGACTCACTCTCGTTAACACACTACTAAAATTTAATAACAAATAACTTCCTCTTGAGTCACGTTTAAAAAAACAAACTAGATAGCATAAACTTGAATGTAAATAGGAATGACAGCATTTTTTAAATCAAAACGTGTACAATTGTGTCTTATTTGATTAGCCGAGTTTCATTTTGATACCTTGAGTAACAATCTATCTGTTGATAGAAAGTGTAGGCTCTTTTGGACAAAAATAATTAATACAGTCATCTGGGACGTAAAGATCAATAAAGCCTAGATCTTCCCATAGTGTTTTGAGATCAATATTTTCACGCATACAATCTTATTTTCCTTGCCCTGAAGATTGTTTTTGTCTAGAGGCGCTAATCGCTTCATTTATCAACCGAAATTGGAGCAAATTTGACACTCACCATTAGGAGGACGGTCATAATCAAATAAAATCAAATTGTGGCAAAGATGCGCATTTTTTGGCTCAAATGTTTGATGTTTAGACATTTAGAAACTTCCAAATAAGTCGGAAGATGCTCGTAAAAGCAGAAATTGTGTATTTGATAAACGGATCTATATTTGTCTCTTTTTTTAAGCCACAATAACATGCATTAAACATGTTAATATCATCAGCATTGAGTGCAAAAATTCTGGTTAGGTATTGTGGATAAAAATGTGTTTTAGTGTATTTTGTCGAGGATTTCAAACCTAAGCTATCTTAATAATAATAAAATATCTAATTAATCCTTTTCAAGTTTTACATACATTTAAATACCAAAATTTTATACATAATTTTTTTAAGCAACTTTTTGTTCAAAACGAACCCCCGATTTATAATCCATTCTTTAGTAAATAAACAGATTTAATATATTTTTAATATTATATGATTTTTGCCCTTTAAAATATTAGCATTATTATATTCTTTTTAGTGTAAACGTGTACTAAAATTTAAAAAAATGTATATAACTTTAGATAATAAAAATATTGATTTACAATAAAAGTTATATCCATCATTTAAATGTTAAAATGTAATTCAGTCAAACAAATAGTTGCGTTAAATAGCCATGTTCAAAATGTTAATACTTCAACGTATATTTAAAAACAAATCAGTTTTTACTAAGAGAAGCCATGTTTTCACGGAAAAGAACGAGAACTACAAGTTCGTATTTCAAAAATATGATATGATGTTTAGAAGCAGTGAAACGTTTCATTTTTAATATAATTAAGCCAGAGGAACATAACGCAAGAAACTTTCATTTTTGTATCTCATAAAAAATAAAGCCGCAATGAATTAAAATTTCAAATGCGATATCTCGTTTTTATATGAGTAACTTAAGAGGCATCTTAAAATTTCAAAATTGAAATGTTGAAACCTGATAAATGTCCCACAATTCTATTGGTGAGCATCAAATTTGTTCCACATCGTTATTATTTAAATGCATACATTACTTAGTTAGTACCAACAAATTCTGAGTTGTACCGAATAATAAGAAAACATTTTGGCAAAACTAATGTGAAATCGAATGGACTATTAACAAGGACTCCTTTTCAGGGCCCCTAGGTAAATAAATAATTCGCCACTTCAAATTTTTGATATACAGGGAAAGTCAGCAATCTGTTCTAAGTATTTTATAGCTATATTTAGTTGGTTTACCCCATGTTATATTATGAAATAGCAAATCAAATTTCTAAAGCTACGAACAACCAAATCGATCTGTTAAGCCTTTATTAAGACACTGTATGTTAAAACTAGAGATGATAAGGCAAACCATCTGGTTGCATGTTAAGTAATTTGAATAATATACACACCACTTTTCAAGAGTCAAAAAATCTTCCAACTTTTGTACATACATTTACAGATGAAATCAATTTTTATTGATTAGGTTGTAGTCCTTCAAAATGGGATGTTACTCGATATCACTGCCGATTACACTTTAAGAATGCTTACGTAGTAATTCTATTTCAAAATTAATTTATTGTCGTTTATGCAGAAAATACGTTCAAACATCATGCCATGATAAAAAGTGTAGAAGCTATTATAGCTTTAGTATAAATATTCTCATTGATTTTTTTAAACATCTTTAAAATGTGGTGTCACATTTTAGGGTTAATTATAGTGAACGGTGCACCGTACACCAGCAAATTATGATATTAATGTATATGTCAAATTTAAAAGCTTTGAAACTATTATCGCATTTAAATAAATTTATTCAGTCGTCTGATGCAATTTTCTTTTATGAATCTTTTAACAAGTGATATCTGGACATTGTTTCTAAAATCTAAACAAATACTGCAGATAACGCTCGTGCATCAAACGTTGTAAATACTCTTATTTACACAAACAAGGTATTCCAGATGAAATGATACAGTAAACGGTGTATCATATATCGACAAATTGTGAAAATAATAGAAGATACCTTACGTGTAACAATAGAATGTAACCATTATAACTTGGGTGATGCAAAATTATTTAAAATTTTAAATCAGTGTCATACTTATACAAATTAGTTGGCTGAATATCGGTCAAATTACTCATTTAGCCATAAATAGCTATAACACATTATTGACGTACCCTATAAGTTTATTTCTCGTATAAGTGTTAGGTGTAGAAAAGTTGTAGTAAGCTATTCTATATTATTATTAATAAAATTAGAAACCTAACTATTTAACTTGATTAAAGATAGTAATAAATACAAATATGTTAATTTTTAATATCATAAACACACTCAATTTGATACACAGAAAACAAAGGAAAAAAGAGACAGGAAGTTTTGGATTCATAAAATACTTTTTTTTCATACGCGAATTAATTAATAATAATAATAATAAATCAACTCATACTTAAGCGTCTTTTGCCATTTCTTCCCAATTTCTTCAGTGTTTTAAATGTGCAAAAGTTAAAGACTTTTATTTTTTATTAAACCTCAATTCTTCTATTCGGGGATGACCAAAAATTAAAATTTTTGATAATACTTCTAACAACTGTTTTTCGAGATTTGTTAGTATTTCAATTATAAAAATCCCCCTCCTGTAAGCTCTTGTTCAATTTTAATTCTTCGTGCCTTTGCTTTTACTTTTCTTTCCCATTCACTAAAAATCTTTAAAAAAATATCAGTTATTAATGGAATATGTAAAGTGTTGTAATTTTTTGATTACTCTCTTCCAATTTGCAGAAGATATCTGCACACATTCCCTTTCGTTATTGAGTTCACAACACAACTTTTCAAAAGCTTCATCTTCATCTTTATGTTTCAGTTTTTTGAAATTAATATACGTTTCGTATTGGTCAGAAGAGGTTTTTTGTTTTTTAGTGGCTGTGCCTAAATAAAACCACAATTTTTTTTATTGGTATAACATAATATGCTTACTTTCTGTAAAAATGAAATACATTTTTTTCAAAAAGCAAGAATAAAATAATAACTAGTATACAGGGTATAAAAAGAACAGTCATAAAAAATATATTCTAGATTTACACGTTTACACCCTGTATTGAGGAACTTAACTTTTCTTGGTTATGGCCAGAGCTACATTATTAATAGCATCAGCTACTGCCTGTATCGATTTTGCAATGTTTTGCAGCCCTTTCTTGGTGCTTTCTATATGCTCTTCCAAGAGAACTACAAATATTTTAATAGAAATTAGTAATATATAGATACAGAGTGTCCCAGATAAGAATATACTAAGTTTAGTTAACTTGACATATCATACTAACAACATTAAAAGGTAGAGCAAAATACTTACGTTGGGTAAATTTAGGAGGCTGTTTCTTAACAGCACCCGATTGCTTTGAGGCCTTGTTGCTCTGATATTCAGGTTATTGAGCCTGAATCCTCCACTTCCTGCCAAGCTTCTTTCCCATTTTCCTCCTCTATGTCTTCTTCCTTCTCGTCTACCTCATTCACATCTGCTGGAACTAGGTTCCCGTTCTCTTCAACTGTATATACTTCTTAAAAAAAAATAAATACACTTTATATCAATTTAAAAAAAATACTTAATTCATTCTATTTTCTTACGAATACTGCTTTTTGGCCCTAGCTCTGAAACATCAGGTAATCCTTTACATGCTATATGAAGACCCATAAGATCAGCACATTTTTTCTCTAGTTCACTTAGAGTCTTTTGTGCTCTGATTTTTGATTTGTTGTGAGATTTCATTTCAGTAAATGCCTAGAATATAAAATATATCTCAGGGTAAAAATGTATGCTTATTCATAACATTAATTTACTTAATAAGCATTGGCAACTAACCTTTCTAACCTTTTTCCACCCTTCTGCATTTTTTTCTACTTCACCTACAGCATTTAGGGTTCTCGAAATGCTTTCCCATGCCTTTTTTTTGCTCGGGGATACCTTTTCCAAATCTTCTGCAATTTGTGTCAGATATTAAATCAATCAGGGCTTTATACTGATCACTGCTAGCTTTTTTTGGAGGCATCTATAAGAGAAATTTGTTAGAAAAGTGTTTATATACTAAACCACATTTTTATTTCAGATAATTTAAATGTAAGTATGGTATTTTATTCTACCTACCTACTTATAGTTCGTTAAATTAACTTAACTTACACTTACCTTTAGATTTATATCAATTTTAGGCCGACCTAGTTTATACTAAATAAATAAATCACAACACGAAATTATAGGTTATGATGAATAATTTCTTCTTTTTTATTTGAGGACCTTTCAAACACCATGTTGCCAAATGATAACTTGATATTAATTTCAATGATATTAAATTTCAATATATTCATTTCAAAAGTTGCTACTGCATACTATTTTTTCCAATATTGAAATGAAAGTCAATATTTATTGGAATTATTTTAACATTGACTTCAAAGTCAATGTACTTACTGCATAGGGCCGCTTTCCTTGTTTTGCTTTTTAAATTTTATTAGTGTTAGTGATTGTATGGTAATCTGTTTTGTTGAAACTCCTTGTCACGATAAAAGTTACCTCGTCTATACATAATATTTTACTGAATAGAATTCGATAATCTTCAGTCTTTTGTTTTATTAGGTCGATAAAGAAATACCTTCGGATTATTTTTGGAACGGCATGATTTTGTAACTTCGGTAATCAAAATATCTTAAAGTCCTTTGGACAGTTAATATTTGTCAAATAATCATGTATCTAAATCGTAAAAGTATCGAATCTAACGCCCCGTATTTTTATCGAATCCATTTCCATCAATTTTTTCACTCTAATATAAGCTTGTGAAATATATAATCGACTGGTTGTCAACCGTACTCGATAAAATAGCTTATTTCCGGGTTTCTTGCTTCGCAAGTTTAGGTCCAGCCTTAATATTATAAAACAAATCACGTTCCACCACAATTCCGAACAGGCTATAAATTGTAAATCGAAATCGACGCCGATTAGGATTTATTACTTATAGTGCTTTAGAATATTTGCAAAATAGGAGGCAAGGACTTTTTCATATTAATAATTTCTGCAGTTCGTGGCTCTTGACAGAGTTTAAGCAGACTTAATAACCAGATGGAAGACAAAGGGAAATCTATTTTAGTTTTGGAAAAATAATAATTTGGTTTCGAATAAACAACAATTTCATTATAGATATGCGAAAAGAAGTTACTTTTTCATCCCCATTCTCACTTACGTATCGATATTCTCTGGCAGTGAATATATAAATGTAAATCTAGTTATCTCTATAGGAAAAATGTATCCCTTCCTATCAAAGCCTACCAATTTTGTAGAAATATGATATTACCAGCATATATGTAATTCTACACAATAATTCTTATTTGCGTATGTTATTTGAGTTGTTTTAAAAAAAGGTGCTTGAAAACTCTAATGGAAATTGATTATATGTGAAATATGAATATGTGATGTGATATTTTATTTTAATATAATTATCATCAATTTTCCCTTTAATTCCACTTGAGATAAAAATTACCGGTGATAAACTAAGCCTACCTCCGATCGCCTATTGACTACGGACCTCTCCGCAACAAATGAAACCGTAGGAACATAAAGGTTTTTTTTTAAGTACCTACTCTATTGTGTAAAGATAAATTCGAGGGCTCATGCGGTCTTTTATAGTATTCAGAATATTTAGATAATGACCGGGAGCGAAATGATATAAATTTGCTTTCACACGCATTCAATAAATTCCGAGCCAAATGAACTCCTTTGAAGGGTTTGGGAAAGAAATAAGTTCATTACTTATTTTTTTCATAAGAAGCAGTTGATACTAAATATAGTCATTGCAGTTTTTCAAAAATTTAAATTAATTACGAATGAAAACTAACTAGTCAAAGTTAAAAAAAAGGTCTTTGAGTAAAACGTTTTTCATTTTCTCAATCACAAAAATAATCTATATCTTAAAGAGGAGCGAATGTAATTGTTATTTTCCCACATTATTTCGGAAACCGTGTATGGCATTATTAGATTTATCGTAATCTCCAATATTATAACACAATCAACAACTCTTATGACTGGAAATTGAACAAAAATCTACGAGTTACATCGGATTAAGATTATAGTACTTTGATGGTACAGCAGAACACAGTGATATTCTTAGTGCAATTGATTAATACTGAATCTACTGGTTCGAATCCAGCAGTAGATCATACGTCTTTTTTAAAATTAAAGAGTCGTATCATTTAAAAGTATGGGGAAACACTGCTTTAGGTCGATCATAATGATGTCAACTCGGTAATAAAATTAATCAACTACTAAATCTGCATCTGAGAGGATGTTTACCTAATGAAACATAATAACGCCTCGGGCATTTGCTTGGCTTCAGCGTCGCATAAAATGTGAGCGTCATATGTCATCAGATTATGGAAATAATGGATGTGTAATAAGCCTTATAAGTCAGGCAAAGTTATATCAAATATTATATCATGCTCGATTCGTAAATAAAAAACAACATTTACAACTTTATCATTAGAATCCTTTCTATAGCTTTTCATGGTTTTGTTTTGAACGTGAAAGCTCTAACTACATTTAAAATAGAGAACTAGCTGCCAACTGTTTAAAGGGTTTCGATGTATATACTTGCAATGTTTGTCATGATTATATTTCCATAATTATTCAGTAAATTGCTAAATAGATGAAACATCTACTAAATCTGTATTTGAAAGGATGTAATGTAAACTAAAAGCTTAATTAAGTTGAATGATTTTGTATGAAGTTCATGTGTTTTAGGCGTTAATAATACGATTTAAATATTCATTAGAGAATGAATACCCTTTATCCATTCTAATTTATTGGAATTGTGTTTAAATTAGGTGATCATGATATTTTATGGCATTAAATATTTAAATAATGATATTACGAAACCTTTCACTTCCTAAAATGTTTTAGTAAATTCTGAATAATTAGGTTTTATTACTGTTAAGATAGGACAAAATAGATCCTCGCAATTGTAAGTAGATACCATCTATATGGTTTGGGTCACTTTTCAATAAGCTATTTATGGAGAATAAAATTTCATTGCATTGTTAGAAAAGAATTTGAGTAATCGATCAACACTAAAGCACTAAAACTGTGAGAAAATTGGAGTCAACGAATGTCATCAGTCATCAGATTTTTCAAAAGTAGGTTTCTTGGGCGTGCCGCGCCGTCTAGTTATATTTAAGGCCTAATTTAAAGGGAAACCCTTTATTGTTATATCAAGCTTTCGAGATTTATTTTATCTCTTCTTCAGGACCATCTAAAATTTACAAATTATTTTGTTGGTCTAAACAACAATCTAATTTACATTTAGAAACTCACCAGTGTCGGTTGACTAAAAACAGAACAAATAATTATGAGAAAAATTGAGAAAAACACACCCCAGCTATATCAGCACTATAATTTCCATAGAAAATTAATCCATCACAAAATGGTGCCCTTGTTGTGGCTCAAAATTATAGGTACATTGATTTTTCGAATAAAATCGCGTTTTTTTGGTAAGCAAAAACTTTGCAACACGTTTTTCTGATTGAAGTTAAAATGAAAGTAATAGTATATTGTGTAACTAGGAGGAAAAGCAAAAACGTTCCTGGACGATTGTGGTAATTGCTGGACGCGGCGCAGCCGAGGCCAGCAACACAGAAGTCCAGGAATGTGCTTTTCCTACGAGTTGCATATACGCATATTAATAATTACAATACGTATTTATAAAAATAGAGCCAAATATTACTCTAAATAAAAACGGTGTTTTAAATTTAAGCTCAACATAATATCTAGTTTTGAATCGAGCGAGCTTGGAGTTTATTACGTAACTAAGGAAACTACAGCTAAATCTTGCTTTTAATAAACGTCAAATTTTATATTCCCGGCCTAGGCCGGAAATGTTATATTCCCGGTCTATGACGGAAATGTTCTACGTACAGTTATTGCATGTTGCCAAGCAACGAATACAATATATTGGAATCATGACTTTTGCGATGAGAAAACCCATCGGAAAGGTATAGTTTCTCGTCCGATCAGATAAAAAGATTTTTTTTTCAATTAATTAAAAAGGAACCTAGCCCCGGAGAGTTGTATTGCAAATGCCCGGCCCCTGTAGTGGGGTCGTTTGTCCGCCACCCGTTCTAGCCAACTAAACGGAACAAGCTCTGCTGGTGTTGTGCAGGGTGGCTAGGTCGGCTCATTAAATCAACCGGTACTTAATTTCAAACTAACAAGAAAACGAGTACATAGGCTGGCTTATTAAATCAATAATTAATCAATTAACTTAACTTATCAAGAAAACACAATCTAAAATTTAAGGAACAATATATTTGCTACTAAGTTCATTTTTTTTTGAAAACACAGCAACAATCTATCTGGAGTAAAATGTTAAATGGAAATGCGGTTAGTTAAGACTAAAGAATGTCAAATGACTATTAAAGTAATTAATGAAATAAACAGAGCACAATATGAATATTGTGCGAAGACCAATTCAGTTGTTAATATTCGGTTCTGTATGCCTTACAACTAAATGCCCTAAATAATGTCACGAATAGTTTTGGTGGTTGTAGCGTTTTTAAAAGAATAACTTCTCAGAGAAAAGCCGCGTCGCGATAGGTACTGAGGTGGGCCGGGGCCGAGTTACGTTCGGTAAGAAGAGATGATATAGTAAGCACGTTTAGTTTATAACAATAACAATGTATTAACGATAAAAGTGAGATTCTATTACACCTGATTACCAATGCGTGCGCATGTTTTCTCAAGTTGAGGTATTGTTTATAGGTCTTTGTTTACTGTCTTAAAATTATAGTTTTTCTTAAGATTTGGGTTTTATTTAAGAGCACTAAAATATTTCACTAAACTTTTTAACTGACTATTTAGACACTTGTCTTTCTCAGAACTCTGACAAACTTCTTGATTTGACTTTACTGCGGTGGTTGTGAAACCCCTGGTCCTAGCAGTCGTCAAATGACTAACCGGTGCCAGGTTTGGTACGGAATAAAGGAGTAGAACCTAAAGCAGCTGTATAGCTAACTTTAAGAGCGGATAGAACCCGAAGGCAGCCGTATAGCTAACCTGAGAGCTGATTGTGGTGAGAACAAAGTCTGAATAACTGAAGGTTCGGTAGCGTATTTATAATAAAAAAGTCATGATCATTGCATGCATAAAGTTGAAAATCACTCCCGTTGATTGCTCGCGTTGTTTATAGTTTGCCTTTAATGTTTATATAACAATCTTCAAGTTCAAGTTCAAACTTAGGACAGGGTGATATTTCTTTAGTAGCTTATGCATTTTAGTAGATTACAATTCAACTAACCGAAGTGATCACTTTAACGTTAACTAAGCTAATTACAACTAGGTATGTGTGCGCTAATAGCTGCACCGATTTTAAATGTGCAATGATAACATGATCGGCCACAATAATTAAATCAAATGACTCGATAAGTCAATAAAAGAACAAAACTAGAATAACACTATTGAAAGCGTGGCTGTCGATGCTTGATTCATATTATAAAGAGAGAAACTTCAGAGCGGTTATATTATTTGATAAATGAATGGAAGGAATGAAATTATTGAGCCAACGCTTGACTTATCTTAAAAAGAGAGAAAATTCAGAGCAAACAGATTAACTGGTCCGATAAACCAGTGAATAAATGAGCTATCTCGAAGCTTGGCGGTAAATGTTTGATTATATTAACGGAACGAAAACTAAGAGCGATTATATGAAACAGATAAACAAACGAATTAATGGAAGATAAAGCTTCTGTACAATACCCCAAATCCGGTCGTCGAACTCTGGTGGAGGCGCCGGGCACTTATAGATACCTCAAGTACTGTCTCTCGATGGCCCCGAGGGAAAGATCTAGCCGAGGTCTCGATAGCTCGGTGTCGAGATTGGCTGATAATTGCTGCTGGCAAACCCTGCTTCCAACCCACTAGAAAAAGTTGGTTCTAGCTTGCAGGTAAAAGTAGTGGTCCTCCAGTAAATATTGTGGCCCTCTAATAAAAGTTGTGGCCCTCCAGAAAAAACCCTGAAATAATCCAGTGCGCATTAGACAAAGTCCCCTTTAATAAAAACCATAGCCCCCTCCCCTCATGCATAAATATATCTTCTTTATAAAACAAATTCCCCCAGAAAAAAAACTATGAACATGCAGTGCCCATCAGCAAATAAAAGAGATACTAAGGTTCAGACAACTGGAATATAAAAAAAGATAGGGATGAATCACCCCTAAAAGAAAATATAAACTTCCCCATACGATCGAAACTCAAGTTACATTAGAGTAAAAAATTCATATTTGATAAAATAGAGTAGATAAGACGCATAGGACGCAAAGCAAATGGCGGTATAAGTACAAAAAAAAGGGACACAGATAAAGCAATTAAATCATTAATTAAGGCAAAATTGGAGCAATAATTACCTCGTTAGTGTGTGTGAGAGCTAGAGAAATTTGATGGTCTCGGTCTTATCTGATTAACGTGGAAAGCCTCTAGAAATAATGAAAAAAACCGTTAGCGTCATGGCTCCCACGCGCTTCACAGACAATAAAAAAGATTAATTCCAGAGAAAAACACTGATCTAGTACAGTATGTAAATCCCGAAAAATCGGTCGTGTCAAATCACCAAGAGATTCCACAATATATCCCCAATAAATCGGTTGAATTAAATCACAAACTAAATGTGGAGTCTCTATACGACTGCACTAGCAAACCTTCCTCTCGCCTTAAAAGGGAATCTCAGAAGAACTCTCGATTGGTTTCCGTCAATTTGCCTACGAGATTAAATGCTACGTCAAATCAGCAAGTAGTGATGTGCTGAAACTTGCCCAGTGATTTCGATACAGGGAATAATTATAAGATAATAAACGCCTTAGTTCTCGTTTATTAGGAGGATAAACGACGGCGGAAGCCACAAATAGTGAGCTAAAATTACATTTTCCAAGAAATGCTAGGAAATACTCCTACGAAAATGATAAACCTTTAAAAATCTGAATCGAGAGCCACAATCACGGAAGGATAGTCCATTTCTATTATTCGGAACGAACCTTACAAAAACTACAGCCTGCCGTATAAAGCAATAAATATATTTAAAAGTAGACGTCCCAAAACGATCTACAGAAATGGCGGCCGGCAATTGGTGTTCCGCAACCAAGGGGTTTCCAAAAGGTTATGGAATATTCACACCGTTCGTCAGTAAAATATGGATCGACGAATCTACTGCAGCGTCCTTGTGGATTTTATTAACAGAATTCTTAAAAATATAAAACGGTTTGCTGGCTGTTCCACGATAATGTAATATAAATCAAGCCAAGCTATTCTAATAATAATGTTCATCGCTTATCAACTAAAATAAATAGAGTCACAACGTGTTATGAAAGTTAATACAAATATATCGTTAACCTATACTACTTAGAATAGTTAATTTACATTAAGAAAAGCGGCAATTTCAAGCGAATTGTTAGCAAATCGAATCAATAAATTTAGAACTAATAAACCGATGAGTGGAAAATACAGTATCTTTTTCCTAAATGCGACATATAAATGAAATTTTAAAAATATTTGACATTGGCAAAATCGGACTGTTACAACTTATCAAACTGTCGAACCTAATACGGACTAATATAAGACTTACTTCCTTAATATGTCATTAATCATTAATGTGTAGTTTAAGTGTAAAGGAGATAAAATTTATTTTCATGTTTTAAATAATCGAAACAGTAATTGTTATGTAGGGGCGAGACCTCTCAGAGAGCATCTGCAACAACAGGTTTTTTATAGGTGTGACAGAGAAGTAACGTCTTTTCCGGTCTTGCGCTCAACGTATTGGTAGATAGAAATAATTAAATGTATGAACAATTTACCAAGACTTTCAAAAAGTACGGACATAGAAACAAAGAACTTCAATCAATAGAATTTATGTATGGTTTATTAAAAAAGGAGAACAATTCGAAATTCTGTCTCACCTAATACCTCGATCTAAAATTAAAATAAGACATCCGTTTTTATGAATTTTTAAAATATAATTGTAGGAACTGAGATTTTGAGTATCACTTTTTTTGTTCATTATAATGTTAATAAGAACCAATTCAAGAAAAATTTTTCTTATAGTAGGGGTTTGCTTTTTCCAACATCTCAGTGCCGTTACATGATCTAAACCCAGGACATGTTCCGCTAATGCGCAGAATTGCACCCCTCTTCTGGATGTTTGACCTATATAATAATGTTACGGCTAGCCTAACAACCATCCGAACGTTTTTGTGCTACCCTATAGAACTAGCCGCCGTACCGCTCGCCTTCCTGTCTGTATGACTCATCGCCCGGCCGGTCGCGAAGTTTCAGGATCGCTGGAATTGTCTCGATGGCCTCGTCGAGATCATATAGAGTGGCCTCGGAATACTTCCCGAATATTAGTGATGGATTGGAGGTTATATATAGGCAGACCTAAGGCCAACGTTAGTCAGTCGGTTAGTTAGTTAGTTCAGTTAATCATTGAGTGTTGAATAGATATTAGTGGTAAAGTTATAAGACTAGTTTAGTGAGTTAAATTGTATACAGTGGTAGTGAATAAAGAGAGTATTAGTTGAAAATAGCAAAGTTGTAATTATGTTAAGAACCCACGGGAAAAACGTAACATTTGGTGTCAGAAGTTGGATTGTGAAGGGACCGGACTTGCGAAGTATTTTTCGAGGAAAGAAGAGGTACAAGTACGTCAACGAGACCGTTTGATTGGTGGATTCTGAAAAAAAAAAGTTTATAACATCTTATGGTCAATACGAGGCAACAAACGGCAGAAATGGAGCAAATTAATAAAATGTTGGCCGATTTCATGGAAAATCTAAATGCTGAGAGACAAATAGAACAGGAACGGCTGCAGAAAATTTTTCAAGATCAAGAAGATAAAAAGCAAGCGGATCGGGAAGAGGATGAACGTAAAAGGCAAGCAGAACAGGACCGGCTACAAAAAATTTTACAAGACCAGGAAGAGAAAAGGCAAGCAGAGCAGGACCAGCTTCAGAAATGGATGCGGGATGTAATTGTAGGCGAGCAAGGAAAATTACAGAAAATATTGGACGGACAAAATGAGAAATTTGAAAAAGAAGTAAACAATATTCAAAAAGAAGTTGGAAATGTACAAAAAGAAGTTGGAAATGTACAAAAAGAAGTAGGAGACGTACAGAAAGAAGTGAAGAATCTACAAGCAGAATTTACCAGACTAAAACATCAAGCACCCACCGAGAGGGCATTCACCTCAGGACAAAACATCAAACCTCCAGCGTACGACGGTCAAACATCCTGGACAATGTACAAAAGACAATTTGAAGCCGCTGCTGTTGCCAACGGTTGGAATAATGAAGAAATGGCTACATCAGTGCTACATACAGTGGTAGCGCTTCGTGAATCTGCCCTGGAACTACTGCAGATCATTCCCATCAGCCAACAAGGGAAATATGACATCCTTGTAGCTGTCCTGGAGAGACGATTTGGAAACCAACACCGAAGACAACTGTATCAGGCACAAGTAAAGTCTCGACATCAGAAGCCTGGTGAAAACCTGCAAGAATTTGAGGCAGACATCAGACGTCTCGTTCAGTTGGCCTGTCCGGGAGCAACGGAAAAATTTCAAGAGGAACTTGTTGCTGAATATTTCGTGGACGGTGTCAGAGATCCAGAAACTCAGAAGATGTTACGTCTAGCCAAATTTGATAGCAGCCGTGAAGTTTTGGGTAGAGCTCTGGAAATCGAGGCGGCCTGTAACATCTCTAAGCCAGCAATCAGGGAAGTATCCATCAAGGAAGAAAATTTGGCGAACAATTGTGAACTAACTGAAATGGGCAGTATTTTGAAGAAATTAACCGAAGTTCTTCAGGCCACAGGGAGATTCCGGGAGTCACTAGAAGTTAGGCCATACAACCGTAATCAGGGCTATAGATGTGGCAAGACTGGACACTTCAAAAGGGACTGTCGAGTACAAAGATTCCAGGAGCCAATAGAAGATAGGCCACATAACCGAAATACATCAAATCAGTGCCATAGATGTGGGAAGACTGGACATTTCAGAAGGGACTGTCGAGTACGGATATTCCGGGAGCTAACAGAAGTTAGACCATGTATCAAAAGGCTATAAATCAGTGCTATAGATGCGGCAGAACTGGGCATTTCAAAAGAGACTGTCAAGTACAAAGATTCCGGGATTCACTAGAAAATAGGCCACGTAACCGAAATGTTTCAAATCAGTGCTATATATGTGGCAACATTGGTCATTTTAAGAGAGACTGCCGAGTACAACTACGACCTACAGCTCCATCCAGAGACAACAGCAGTTCAAAGCCAAGTCAGGAAGAGTTGAAACAATATAACTTTAAGGCTAAGCACAGGGAAGGAAGATGGCATAGTAATACAGATGCTTTATCCAGAAGGTCATGTGAGGATAATTATAAACATCGCCAAAGAATTGACCAACGAGAAGGAATCACTCCCATTAGGCGAATCAAGTTTAAGGTTGATCAGCAGTGGACCACAGAGCAACTAAAGAAAGATCAGCTTGAGGATAATGAAATAGCACTGCTACTAAAAGCTAAGGAAGAACGTCAACCAAGACCAAGCTGGAGAGATATTTCAACTAAGGGATCTACTTTTAAATCTCTATGGGCTCAGTGGAACTCCCTGGTAGTTGAAAATGGACTCCTTAAACGAGCCTGGGAAAGCGCCGATGGCAAAGTAGTGAAGACGCAGTTAGTGGTACCAAGGAAGAGGGTATCGGAAGTTCTGGACGAAGTACATAATAGAAAGTTTGGTGCTCATCTCGGAGTTAACGGAATGATTGACAAGATCCGCGACAGATTTTACTGGGTCAACTACTGCCAGGATGTGATATCATGGTGCCAGCAGTGTTCAACCTGTGCCTCAAGTCAAGGATCCCAGACAAGATCCAGTGGGAAGATGAAAGAGAATGATGTGGGACTACCGTTTGAACGTCTCGCCAGTGACCGAATGAAGGCTCGATATGATCTCCAAGCTAACTCTAGGGGATTTCGGATGAACGATAAAGTCTGGTTATATAACCCGCAAAGGAAGACAGGAAGATCTCCCAAGGTATCACCAGTATGGGAAGGACCCTATACGGTCATCAAAAGAATTAATGACGTTGTGTATAGAATTCAGCGTAGCCCCAGGAGCAAACTGAAAGTTGTCCACCTCGACAGGTTGAAAGCATATCACGGGCATGAAGTAGCTGATCGGGACGATCAGAATTAAGAGGGAGGCAATGTTACGGCTAGCCTATACAACCATCCGAACGTTTTTGTGCTACCCTATAAAACTAGCCGCCGCCGTGCCGCTCGCTTCCCTGTCTGTATGACTCATCGCCCGGCCGGTCGCGAAGTTTCAGGATCGCTGGAATTGTCTCGATGGCCTCGTCGAGATCATATAGAGTGACGTCGGAATACTTCCCGAATATTCGTGATAGATTTAAGATTATATATAAGCAGACCTAAGGCGAATGTTAGTCAGTCGGTTAGTTAGTTCAGTTCAGTTAATCATTGAGTGTTGAATAGATATTAGTTGTAAAGTTATAAGAGTAGTTTAAAGTGTTAAATTGTGTACAGTGATAGTGAATAAAGAGAGTATTAGTTGAAAATAGTCAAGTTGTAATTTTGTTAAGAACCCACGGGAAAAACGTAACAATATAAACCTCGATAGGGAACTAAAATTTGTAGGTAGGTCTGTGTACTTTGCTCTTGTTGAGTCTCATATTCGCTATGGTATCTGTTTCTGAAGTAATGCTAGCAATTATCTTATCCAGTCAATCTTTGTATTATAAAAACGGGCTTTGAGATACATCTGCAGGGTAAAACCTCGGGATTCCTGTCGCCCTTTATTTGTAAAGGAGAACATTATTACAATCACATGTGTTTATATACTGGAAGTTTGCTAGCGTTATATATAAAAATCGCGATCGATTCATGGCGGAGAACTCTAGGTATGTGACGCGTCAGCAGAGTAATCTGCATCTGCCCATTCCCACAGCTACACCTACACAGAAATCAATTTTTTATGAGGGTATAAGGATATTCAATCACCTGCCACACATTAAAGGGGCAACTTCATTAAAGACTTTAAAAAAATGACAGAGAAAGCTTACTATAATCTGTCTGAGTTTTATATTTAATGTTTATGTGAAGCCTCTGTGTAAATTTCATTTAGTGTCTTTAATCAATAATTTTAACTGTGTGACTTTGTGTACCTAAAACTATTTTGTTTTATATGACTGATTGAATTAATTTATTTAAAAACAAATGCGTGTCTATTAACAACTGGGAATAGTAAAATCATCAAAAAGGAGTGATGCGTTTCTTTGTTAGAGAAAGACGGGTCCTTTTTATACTTAGGTTGATCCATTGATTTTATGCTTACTTTAATACATTATGCTTACTTTATTACATTTAATACATTTAAAGTTAAATTTAAGAGCATTGCTTTGTGTACTGTATTTTAGTTAATTTAGATAATTGACTTTAACTTTTAACTGACGTATTTAAGGAGAGATCATTCAGGTGGCCTTTCCCTTAAAGGTACATTTTGGCGCAGAATGGAGGATTAATTAGGTAAAGTAGCATTAGGAAATCCAGGGGGCTTTTCTCATAAAGGTACATTCTGTCATAGATCGAAGAGAGTTTGAACTTCGTACATCGCTCTGGACAAAGTTGTGATTAGTCGGTTTGCGTGCTCTTTGATATTATATATTAATTGAAAGTTTACTTAATGTTTTTAAAACATGTTTAGATAATAAGCATAATAAATATTATCTTTCAAATACCAATTTAAAGTTTTAGACTGAGTATTATTTTTGTAAATAAAATCGTTAATTTATCCTAGTATATTATATTGTGAACCACTTAAAAGCATTAATTAAATATCACCCTGTCGTAAGTTTGAACATGAACTTGACAAATGTTATATAAACATTCACTGTTAATTATAAACAACTTGAGCGGTCGACGGGAACGATTTTAATCCTTAATGATGCAGCCATCAGCATTTTGTAACATATAAATATGCAGGCAAACGTCAAGTTCATCAGGATTTCGGGTCTATCAAACCGCTCAGTCTAGTTGTGGTACAGCACACAGGTGCGTACACTTCTAGCTGTTCTATCCCACAACCCCCATATCTGTAAATACCTGGATACAGGTCCAGGACGATCATGTCCTTACCTAACCTGGATGAACGTATGCACAGGTATACGGCATTTAGGGGCTACTAAAAGTATAGAGAGAGTCGAATTTACGAGAGAAGTATCAACCATGGATGTTAATTTAGTAATAATGGTAAGGTGTATTTGTACAAAATTATCGATTATTTAGTGAAAATATATTATAAGAACAAATTGAGCTTAAATCATCAATTTCAGTTCTTTTATTCATAGAATTTGTTTTATTTATTTCGCCCATTTCTAAAAATAACCGTTTATTTAAATTTGTTTCTTTATGGAGAATTTTAATTTCATTAAAATTTGGTATGTGACCAGATGTTCAGATAAAGCAGAAGTGTTTTTTTGAAGTCTTATAACACTTTTATGTCCAGAAATTCTATTTTTTAGATTTTCTGACGTTTGTCCAATATACTTTTTATCACAATTATTACATGGAATTGAATATACTAAATTTGAGTAACTTAAAGAAATAGTTTTATCTTTTAATTTTGAATATAAATTACTAATCCATTTAACATTTTTTAACGCTAATTTTACAGGTTCATTTCTCAAAGTTTTAATTATTTTCAGAGTTTAACCAAAGTAAGGAAATATGCGCGCTTGTCTCTTCACTATGTCAAACTAAGCAAAACTAGCCCAGACTAACCAATACTAACCCAAAGTAACCAAAACCAACCCAGACTAACCCAAACTAACCAAAGCCAATGCAAACAAACCAAAATTAACCCATACTAACCCTAAATTAACCAAAGTAAGGAAATAAGCGCGCAAACAAGCGCGCTTGTCTCTTCACTATCTCAAACTTAGCAAAACCAACCCAAACTAACCAAGACTAACCAACACTAACCCAAAGTAACCAAAACCAACCTAGACTAACCCAAACTAACCAAAGCCAACCCAAACAAACCAAAACTAACCCAGACTAACCCTAAATTAAACAAAGTAAAGAAATAAGGGCGCAAACAAGCGCGCTACGCGCGCTTGTTTCTCCACGATCTCAAACTAAGCAAAATTAACCCAAAATAACCAAAGCCAATGCAAACAAACTAAAACTAACCCACACTAGCCTTAAGTTAACCAAAGTAAGGAAATAAGCGGGCAAATAAGCGCGCTAAGCGCGCTTGTCTTTTCACTATCTCAAACTAAGCAAAACCAACCCAGACTAACCAAAACTAACCCAAACTAACCAACACTAATCCAAAGTAACCAAAACCAACCCAGACAAACCCAAACTAACCCAAACAAACCAAAACTAACCCAGACTAACCATAAATTAACCAAAGTAAGGAAATAAGCGCGCAAACAAGCGCGCTTGTCTCTTCACTATCTCAAACTTAGCAAAACCAACCCAAACTAACCAAAACTAACCAACACTAACCCAAAGTAACCAAAACCAACCTAGACTAACCCAAACTAACCAAAGCCAACCCAAACAAACCAAAACTAATCCAGACTAACCCTAAATTAACCAAAGTCAGGAAATCGCAAACAAGCGCGCGACGCGCACTTGTCTCTTCACTATCTCAAAGAAAAGACCCATCGAGCTAATGCTCTCGGGCTCTTTTCAGATTGTAAACGAAAATTTGTCTCATAGAAATTTTTGGAAAATCAATTTTTTGTTTCAAATTAACGGTCTTTTCGATAAGCCATCTCCGCTATCGGTATATTACTGTTGACATGTTGGCAATAACGCGTAAAATCGTGCTTGCTTACGTTTTCACTTCGCTTCGTTTGTTTTTAGACAGGCGTCTACCTACAGCAAATTTTCGACCATTGGACTAATATTTCACTTCACGCAAGGCCCTTCGCTCGACTCGAGGGCGCAACCAAACAAAACTAATCCAAGGCAATGCCCAAAATCAAGAAAAACAACTGAAAAATATTTGAGTTAGCACGTACGCATGCGTGAAGGCTCAAAATTGGTGTTGGTAGACGCTATTAGCAAAGGCAAATTCCTGCGCGAACAACAAAATCTGCCGCGGCGCGATGAAAAATAACACCAACATTGAACACAAATATTTAAAAAACAAGTGCATGATCCGCAATTTTTATTTCATATATTGTCAAATAATTGTGTGCACTAACGTGTAGTATAACGTACCCGGGTCGATTCAAAATAGTTGAATCAGATAA